>JAPKLW010001476.1:122928-148761 GCA_026898455.1 Plectranthus barbatus
ATATATATATATGCATTCTAACGCCCCCATTTAGCCTTCCCCACTACGAGACACGTTACAGTCGTGGATTTTCATTTTCCAAACATTTTTAAATAAACAGCGGAAGATTTGAATGATTTTAAACCACATTTATATAAATTAAAAAAGAACAACTAAAAATAAAAAGAAAAGAAGGTGAGATTATTATTTATTTATTTAATTAATTAGTTTTGTTATTAGTTAGGATTATGAAATCGAATGTCGAGAATTGATTGATGCGATTAAAGTAAGATTCGAAGTATGTTTAGTCAAAGATTGAAACATGTGAAGTGATTGATTGGAAGTTGTCAAATTAGATGTTTGTCTTAGTTTATCCATCATAATTATTTGTGTATGATAACTATTGAAGGAAAGTAAGAGATAAGAAGTTCGAGCTCAACTGCACAATTAACGGGAAGTATCTAGACAGTAAAAGCTTAACACCGGGTGAGAATTATTTTCGTAAAAGTAAATGCTTTCTGAGCTTCATGCTCAGTTTTCAAAATGTGTGAAATTTTTTTGTTTTAAATTGATTGCTATGCTAAAATATTTTGTGCTATTGTACCTGTTCCTCTGTCGATTGCTATCGTTAGAGAGTTTAATTAATGAGTACAGATCCAGGATTGTACTGTGCTAAGACTCATTAATTGTAAGGCAGGGTGCTTTATAGTTTGTGAAGTAAGGCAGGGTGCTTTACAGTTTGTGAATTAAGGCAGGGTGCTTTACGAGATTTGTTGGATTGAGGAAAGAGTTGGTGTTTGCTAATCGATCGGGTCTCAAGGTATTATACTGAGACTAGTGCACTAATTGATGACAGTGGGTAGAGTGGTTCGTCCATTCCCAACTATTCATCGTAACTTGGAAGTGGGCCAGCTTCCAGTTACACAATGGGAAAAGGATATAATAACATGTTTAATAGCACGTGCGAAAGAAATTTTTTTGGATAACACAAATTCTTTTAACAAAACCCCGTGTTTGTCCATGTGTGTGCATAGCATTCTTATTTAAAATTTATTTTTCGGGCATGTTTCCATTGGGTACATCTGTACTCAGCCCCTCGAGTTATTTCTAAAATGCGCAGGTTGATAAGCGAGGATGGAGAAGTGGTGGTGTCAAGAATGCAACTGGATTGTTGTACAGATTTTGAAGATCCTGTGATATGCATCATCACATGTATATCACCATCACGCTGAACACACCATTGCACCGCTCTCTGAAATATTTTCCTTCCCATGTTTAAAGTTTTTGACGAACAACTTAGTTAAATTGTTTACTTTTTTTAGTTGTTCTTTTTGAATGTATATAAATGTGGTTTAAAATCATTCAAATCTTCCGCTTTTTATTTAAAAATGTTTGGAAATTGAAAATCCACGACTGTAATGTGCCTCGTAGTTGGGAAGGCTAGATGGGGGCGTTACAGAAGTGGTATCAGAGCAATGGTTTTGAAAAGGGTGAAATTGTTTTAAATTTTTTTTTTTTTGGGAAACTTTGAGTTTAAAATTATTTGTCTCTGGGATTTGATTGAAGGAGATTGCTCGTACTTTACACCCCACTCCATCCTGCTCAACCTGAGGTATGTTTTTATGTATTTTAAAGTTACCTGCTTGCAAGATTGTAAAGTTATTGAGTCACTTTAAACATTTTGAAGTTGAAAGAAATTTTGAAAAGATAGCACATTGTTGATTGTGGTTGAAATGGTTTGAAAGTAATTCTGTGAGTTGATTGAAAGTAATTTGAAAATGATTTGAGTTCATGGGTTGAACAAAGAGTGATTGAAGATGTTGATGAAAAGTATGTATGTTTTTAGAGTCAAGTAGAGTGCTGACTTTGTTGAATGTGTTGAAAGAAAGTGATTGATGTTGTGTTTTGGGAAAATCACGTGATAATGAAAATTTGCCAAAATGTTTGGTTTTGACACCATTGAGGTGACCTTTGAAATTGTGATTTCAAAAATAATTGGTTTTGAACTGGGTGTTGCAATCAGTGTAAACTTTTGGTGTTAATGCTTCAGGGATGTGTTAATTGTGAGTCAAGTTGTAAGAAATGTTGAGATGTTGAATAACTTTGAAAGTTAAATTAGGAAGGATTAGGACATGACTAACTGACTATTGGTCTTAATTATTGAACTTATGATGGTGTTGGATTTGGTGTATAAGAGTGAGTCTGGTGATTGTTAAAATTGAAAATTTCTTGTGAAACTGGAAAATCCAGTAATTGATTGAGTGTGCAGAATACACGCGACGAGATTGGCAGATGTAGTCAGACTTGAGTAAGTGAGTGTGTTAGCGCGAGGATCCGATGGAACCTCGACATGATGTGTTGAAGGATAATGATGCCACCGAGACACTGAGTCTTGGATGTGGGAGTAAGTATAGAAGCGTTATATTACGATGATTAATAATACTGATTGTGAGTTGATGTTAGTTATTGTTGTTAGGGTGACATGAAATGGCACTCGTAGTTGACTGAATCTAGAACCTTGAGATTCTGATTGATTTGATATTGATTGGTGTTGTTGTGGGTGGCGTGAAACGACTCGGTTAAATAAAAAAGTATATGCATTATGTGTAGCCGGGTTTAAGTGTGAGTGAAGTACGGATCGCTACTCACGGGCATGAGAATGATTGTGCATGAAAAGCATATAAATCTTGATCTTGTTATTAGCATATAATCGAGACATGCTATATCGATTTTGTGTTATTTCAACTAAACGTTTAAAAGCTTAAAGGTACGTCATTGATTTGTGTTAAACCAAGTACGAAGTACTGAAGATGATTATGATTTTTTTAAGATTGTAAGGTGAAGCATTACTTGATGAGAACCCAGAACTGTTATGATGAATCGATAAAATGAGTATCGATAGGTGGAAAGTGCCTGACAAGTAGTATAGACTTCAAACGAATGACTCCCATTTGAAGGAAAGTTTTGTGCATAGGAATCTTTCAGATTCTAATGGTGGTGCGACCCAAAACGAAGATAACTCACTATTTTAGATATGGTGTGGTTCGAGAAAAACTTTGATACGCGAAGTAAGATTTTGTGAGAATGTTGGATTGTAATATTATCTTCGACCAATTATTGATGTTGTTCGATGAGAGTACAATTCTCTTCTAATCTGGTATATTTTTCTTCATTACCCCAAAATTTTTGATTTGCGGGCTTTTGATTGTCCTACTCGCTTTCATTTCTAAATTGAACTGAGGGACATCGTCTTACTTAATGTAAAAAATTCTTCACACTTGAGGCATAAGTTTTTCGCAGTATGACGCCTCCTAATATACTTCTTTCTAAACTTGACATGTTGCGGAGTTATTTTGCCACGTTGGTTTCGTGCTACCAGCGCTTTGTACCATTCTTTGGATTGGTCGAATTGTGCCTTTGGTTATTCTGATGATTTCTCTCTGATCTTTTACAATGTGTGATCACACCTTGATCTTATTCTCTTCCTTGATTGTTAATTTGTTTCCTTTGAATCAAGTATGTTCATTTCTTACTTACCTTTCCTTGTTCCTTTAAATATGAACAAGTTGTTCTTGTTCCTTTTTCCAAGCATGTCTATTTATACGCTATCATCAATCGAACTTTATTGACGTTAGCATGCCTCCTTGGTTCAAGCATTCCTAGTAGCGTTAATTTTTAATAAGTCATCCGACTGTTTCCTTGATTTTTGAGGAGTTATATTATTCGTCCGAATGTTATTGTTGAGATTCCTTCATGACGTTTCAATTATTTTTGTTGTTTCTTCTAATTCAAAGGAAGCATATCCTTTTTATAGATTATTGGCATGTCCATCTCCAATCGAACATGTGTAACTGCACTTCCTTATTACCTTCTTGATCGTTGAATTATATCCATTTCTCAAGCATGATAAGACAAATCCGTTCCCACTCGCTTTGTTTAAAATTAAGCATGCATATTTGAACCTCCTTGTTGTCGAGTGTACCATTTCGTTAAGCATGCAAAGTTGTATTTTGTTCTCATTCATTACTTAAAATGTTAATTGTTTCTTTGAATCAAGCATGCGACTTGTTGCACATTCTCTTTGGTTTCTTGACTACCACAATGCTATTCCTTGTTCAAGCATGTATGAATTGAAGTACGTTCTTCATCACTTCAATACGTTGTTTATGGTCATTTCCTTCAATTCCTGGGTGTTTACCAATTAAAGAGAATTTTTAACAAGGAAAGTAGAGAGTTCAACTCGGAGTCGTGTTTAAATCAGATAAAATTAACAAGTCAACAGACTACGTTGAGCTTTTCACTGGGAGAACTTTTTCTCTACTATAATATCTCAAATGGCAGGAATTTAGAAATTTTTGGGAAAGAATGAAGTCGTGGTAGAGGCCGAGGCCACGAAAAATAATTAGGGGAGAATTTGAGCATATGCTCTTGGAAGCAATAAAGATGAAGGCAACATATAACGGTTTTAATTGATACTTATCATCATGTGATGAATTAGTAAGACTTAAAGTAGAAAGAAATAGTCATGAGCTCGATGTAGTGTTGCGTTCAGGAGAGACAATTATATCTACCTTAGTATGCTGCAATCTGAAAATCAGAATAGGTGAACATGAGATTAAAGTGGCAGAGTTAAACGTAATGGACATATACGGTGTTGATAGAATCTTGGGAATGGATTGGCTAGCAGAGAATAAAACGATGATCTTATGTCATGAGAGGAAAGCCATTATCCCGCAGCCAGAGAACGAAGAATCTTTTGTATATGGGCTTCAAAGGAAGCAGAGGGTACCAATTATTTCAGCGCTATAGGGATATTTGGTGTACTTGGAAAGTGAAGAGAAAGAAAAATTGATGGTCTCGGATATACCCGTTGTTAGAGAATATGAAGACGTGTTTCCCGATAAGTTACCATGTCTACCACCAGACAGGTAGGTAGAGTTTGTGATTGATCTAGAGCCAGGAGTAGCTCCGATTTCTAAAGCACCGTACCGTATGGCACCAAAGGAATTGCAAGAACTGAAAGTACAGCTCCAAGAGCTCCTAGATATGGGATTTATTCGACCAAGTGTTTTGCCGTGGGGAGCTTTGGTTCTGTTTGTCAAGAAGAAAGACGGGTCGATGAGAATGTGTATAGATTATTGGGAGTAGAACAAATTAACCTTGAAGAATCGTTATCCTTTGCCCAGGATCGACGACTTAGTTGACCAACTCAAAGGAGCGAGCACGTTCTCCAAGATAGATCATCGGTCGGGCTATCTTCAGTTGAAGATCAGAAAGGAGGATATACCGAAGACAACTTTCAGAACCAGATATAGCCACTACGAGTTTGTGGTGATGCCGTTTGGGCTTACTAATGCTCCAACAGTGTTCATGGACTTAATGAACAGAGTTTTCCATCCTTATCTTGATAACTTTGTATTGGTATTCATTGATGATATTTTGATATATTCGAAGGACGAGAATGAGCATGAACAACATTTGAGAATGGTGTTACAGACGTTAAGAGATGAAAAGCTTTATGCTAAATTTAGTAAGTGTGCCTTTTGGTTAAGAGAAGTGACATTTTTGGGTCACATCGTATTGGCCGATGGTATTAAGATGGATCCAGCCAAGATTTAGACGGTGATAGAGTGGAAATCACTGACTATGCCGAATGAGATTCGTAGCTTTCTTGGTTTAGCAGGTTATTACTGAAGATTCATTGAAGGCTTTTCAAAGATTGCTAAACTGATGACGCAATTACTTTATAAGGGAACGAAGTTCATAAGGACAGAAGAATGTGAAGAGAGTTTTCAGAAACTAAAACATCTTCTGACCACAACGCCAATTCTAGTCGTACCAGAACCGGAGAAGAACTTTGAAGTTAATTTATACAGACGCATCGAAGAATGGATTAGGTTGCGTTTTGATGCAAGACAGGAAGATGATAGCTTATGCCTCGAGACAACTAAGACCGCATGAGGTAAATTGTCCGACTCATGATCTTGAGCTAGCAGCGGTAATTCATGCATTGAAAATCTGGAGGCACTTTCTTTTCAGAGTTAAATGTGTAATATTCACAGACCATAAGAGCTTAAAGTATTTCTTCGAGCAGAAGAACTTGAATATGTTGCAAAGAAGATGGTTGGAATTAGTCAATGATTATGATTTGATTATAAACTATCACCCCGGCAAGGCAAATTCGGTAGGAAGCAGTACAATTAGGCTGTATGCTTACGAGAAAAGACAGATTGATAAGAGATTTTGAGAAACTTCGTCTTGAAGTTATTTCACTTTCATTAAGAGACAGGTATGGCATAGCTGCTTTAGCTATCGTGCCAGATTTAAGAGAGCGAATCAATGAAGCATAGAGAAAAGGCATGGAGCTTAAGAAGTTACGTCAGAAGATTAGAATCAAGTTGTTGGGTGAATACAGAGAAGCGTCTGATAGTACACTGATGTTCAAAGACAGAACCCTGGTTCCAAACAAAGAAGAATTGAGGAATGAAATCATGAGTAAAGCTCATGATATATCATATACCGCTCACCCAGGGAGTACAAAGATGTATCAAAACTTGAAGACTACGTACTGATGCATGTCATAGCATGTCAGTGAGTCAACATATTACCATGGACTTTGTCACTGGATTGCCGAAGTCGCTAAGAGGAAACACGGTAATATGGGTAATAGTGGATCGTCTATCAAAAAGTGTTCACTTCTTGCAGATTCGAGTCACATATGGATCAGATAAGTTGGCTCAGCTGTAACGATTACGTCTGACGGGGATGCAAAAATTTACATCTCGCTTTTGGAATAGTCTGTAGCAGGAGTTGGGAACAAATTTGAATTTTAGTACAACCTTTCGTACTCAAACGAGTGGTCAAACAGAGAGAACTATTCAGACGCTTGAGGATATGTTAAGAACAATGGTTCTTGATAGAGGAGTAAGTTGGGAGCCAATTCTACCGCTAATCAAGTTTGCTTATAATAATAATTATCAAGCGACGATAGGGATGGCTTCATATGAGGCTTTGTATGGAAAGAAGTATCGCTCACCATTATATTCGGATGAGGTGGGTGAATGATGAGTTCTCAGACCTGACGCTATTAGAAAAATGATTGAGGTTGTACGTCAAATTCAAGAAATAATTAAAGAAGCTCAAAGCCGACAAAAGTCGTACGCTGATACTAGAAGAGATTATTTTGAATTCCGATCTATATTATGAGAAAAAGCCAGAAGCTATTTTAGGTCGGAAGATGCAAGAATTGAGGAATAAGACGATTCGTTTATGAAAATTTTATGGAGACACCATGGGTCTAAGGAAGCTACGCGGGAATTTGAAAATAAAATACAAGATAGATATCCAGAACTTTTTGGAAACACCCTAGCAAATTTTGGGACGAAATTTTTGCAAGATGGGGTGAATGTAATATCCCGTATGTAATTAAGCGAGGTTATGCTTAATAAATTAAATAAATGAATATTTATTTTGTAAATTTATTTTTTATTTGCTCTTGAGAAAGAATTAAGCACCGATGAGGTTCAAGGGTCACAATTTTGCGTATAATATGCCAATGGAATCGTCTTGAGAAAACATGAGTGACTGCGAAGTCACAATTTATAAAGGAAAATCGAGTGCAGAGAATTATTAATTGAGAATAATAATATTGTATTTAAATTTATAACTTGCACTCGAGAGGTCCATTTCTTAAACCGAGCTAGGGAATGCTTGGAATTAAAATATAAAAAAATACGAAATGATCGGTGCAATTTTCTGAGACCCGAGTGTTGTTTAATTAATTATTGAATTTTGAGAAATTAAACGATTTTAATCTCCAAAAATTCGGAAAATAATATGAACGAGATGAGTTCATTAAATGGGACATTTTTGTATAATCACATAATTATTTGAATAAATACAATTTAAATTATTATCCGAGAAATTAAATTAACGGAAGAAATTATACATGAATTGAGGTGGTGGGGGAATAAATTCTTAACTTTGAAGAATGCCACGTAACTTTTGTGATGGTGAATTTTGATTGGAGTTGGAGGACGGTGAAGATTGGTGAGGCGGTGGGGTTGGTGATAATGAATAACAAAAAACAATTCTTGGTGAGAAAGAATTATTCATTTTTCCTTCCAACAAAACACACACGCCACCACCCCGTACCATCGCCACCATTCGCTGTTTCCTTCCACCATCATTTCCGGCCTACTGTCACCATCGCTGGCAACGCCACCACCACCACCACCATAATCCTTGTTGTTCAGGGATTCTAAGGAGCTAAGGCACGCATCGTGTAGTTGAGTATCGGAGGAGTTACGAGCAAGAGAAAATAGCCCGTTAGAATACCGTAATTTTACGATATCGGATTGAAACTCGTTGAAACGTTGATATCTTGATTTGTGGCTTATATATTCGTGATCCTTGTATCGTAGGGAACACATAGGTGTGTAGAGATCGCTGTTTGAATGCCGGAAAATACCTTAAACCGCCGCTGTCATTTTCCCGTAAAAAGCTTCCAACCTTCATTTTTTCTTGCGAATTTAAAGTTTTTGGTTCAGTTAGGATGCATGTCTAGACTCCTGTTTTCGTTATGATCTTGTTGATGTGTCGTTTGAGAGTCGGGATTGGCCGGAACTTGGCCGGGAAGTTGAGCTGCCGGCAAGTTGCGTAGGCCAATTTCTTTCCTTCGCATATATATATATATGTAAGTTTACGTATGTGAAAGTAAAATTTAAAAAAAAAATAAAACCTTTCTCTTTCTCTCTTTAATATGTATCTTTATATATATTTATTAGTCTTATATTATTATTATTATTATATTTAAAAAAAAGCTGAGATTATTTATTTAATTAATTAGTTTTGTTATTAGTTAGGATTATGAAATCGAATGTCTAGAATTAATTGATGCGATTAAAGTAAGATTCTAAGTATGTTTAGTCGAAGATTGAAACATGTGAAGTGATTGATTGGAAGTTGTCAAATTAGATGTTTGTCTTAGTTTATCCATCCTAATTAGTTGTGTACGATAATTGTTGAAGGAAAGTAAGAGATAAGAAGGTCGAGCTCAACTGCACAATTAACGGGAAGAATCTAGACAGTAAAAGCTAAACACCAAGTGTGAACTATTTCCGTAAAAGTAAATGCTTTCTGAGCTTCATGCTCAGTTTTCAAAATGTGTGAAAATGTTTTGTTTTAAATTGATTGCTATGCTAAAATATGTTGTGCTATTGTATATGTTCCTCTGTCGATTGCTATCGTCAAAGAGTTTAATTAATGAGTACAGATCCAGGATTGTACTGCGCTAAGACTTATTAATAGTAAGGCAGGGTGCTTTACAGTTTGTGAAGTAAGGCAGGGTGCTTTACAGTTTGTGAATTAAGGCAGAGTGCTTTACGAGATTTGTTGGATTGAGGAAAGAGTTGGTGTTTGCTAATCGATCGGGTCTCAAGGTGTTTGCTCTAATTGATGACAGTGGGTAGAGTGGTTCGTCCATTCCCAGCTGTTCATCGTAATTTGGAAGTGGGCCAGCTTCCAATTACACAACGGTAAACAATTATAATAACATGTTAAATAACACGTGCGAAAGAAAATGTTTTGGATAACACAGATTCTTTTAACAAAACCCTGTGTTTATCTGTGTGTGTGCATAGCATTCTTATTTAAAATGTATTTTTTGGGCATGTTTCCATTGGGTACATCTGTACTCAGCCCCTCTTGTTATTTCTAAAACGCACAGGTTGATCAGCGAGGATGGAGAAGTGGTGGTGTAAAGAATGCAGCTGGATTGTTGTACAGATTTTGAAGATCCTGTGATATGCATCATCACATGCATATCACCATCAAACTGCACACACTGTTGCACCACTCTCTGAAATATTTTCCTTCCCATGTTTAAAGTTTTTGACGAAAAATTTAGTTAAACTGTTTACTTTTTTTTAGTTGTTCTTTTTGAATGTATATAAATGTGGTTTAAAATCATTCAAATCTTCCGCTATTTATTTAAAAATGTTTGGAAAACGAAAATCCACGACTGTAATATGCCTCGTAGTTTGGAAGGTTAAATGGGGTTGTTATACATGCATTTTTACGGATATTATATGCATTTTAAACCTAAATTAGATGCACAGTTTATGTTAATATATATGCATTTTTACGAATATTTTATGCATTTTAAACATAAAGTAGATACATCTTTTTATGTCAAAGAACATAAGCATTTTTTATGCATATTGGGTGCTTCTTCTAAGCATACTGCTGCACTTAAATTGATAAATTAGTGAACATAATAATTCAGATTTAGGAAAAACTACTTTATTCCTTTGAATTCCGAATCGTACAGACATACCTTTCATATTTTGGAAAGGATGAATAACGATTCGAAATTTAGATAAAAATGTATGAGTTGGTCTCCTGAGAGACGGTCTCACTATTATTTTATTGTGAGATGGATCTTAATACATCATTTCAATAAGTTAAATACATCATTTCATTTTTAAGAATTACATTATTTGCAACAAAGAAATACATCATTTCATTAAACTTATATCACAATAAAAATGGTGAAACATCATTTGCAATAAAGAAATACATCATTTCATTAAATTCGTCTCACAATAAAAATGATGAGACTGTCTCATCAGACTTTGCCAAAATGTATTAATTCCTAAAATATCGCATCATACAGTTATGCAGATCTAAAATAATTGATAATAACAGACATATTTACCCTTATGATGCATACTAAGTGCACAGAAGATGCATCAGGAAAAAAATTTAATCTTAGTTAATATTTAGTTAGTAGTTAGCATACAAGGGGTGATTTTTGCCTAATCACAAACACACACACATATATATATATAGAGAAGGGATCATGTAAAAAAAAATCCCCCTGTGAGAAAAAAGAATGAATCGTGTTCATCAGATCTAAAAAAATCAATGGTTGATATTGAATCAAGCAACAACTAAAATGCAATCAAGCAACAAAATAATCAAGCAACAACTAAAGCACAATCAAGCAACGACCTGAACACAATCAAGCAACGCCGTTAATGCAATCAAGCACCTTTCTCACTTTCTCACGTTAAGAATTTTCTCACTGGATCCGCTCCCTATATATATATATATATATATATATATATATATATATTGAGTTGTGATCAGGTGAGAATAGGAGTTACTATGAGAAATAAGAATAGATTTCACCCGTCCATCTCATCAATTCGACGCACAGAATTCAATCTCAGCGAATTGAAAAACGCGGTATTTTTGCCCCAATATCCTACAGTAAAGGCTAAAACTGTAAAAATACTAAAAAAAATAACCTGCATTTTAAGCCCGATTTACTTCATATTTAGCCCGATTTACTTCATTTTTGCATAAGTACAAATTAAAAAAATTTAAAATTACACCGCATTAACTGTCGTAAGTTTATTTTTGACCATCCTACGTGCATCTATAAGAATGCTATCATGCATTTTTGGTTACATTCTTATTGACTTTGACACAATTCCTTGAATCACGATAGGTCAACTTTTTACATTTTGCACACATTCTCATTGGTTTATCCAACGTTCTAAGAGCTTTCTCCTTCCTCGAATCAATTCGACTTCCACTGCCTTTGGTTTTCACAATAACTGGGGGCAACACTTCAATATTTTCAGGAACCGATCGACCATTAAAACCTTTAAACATCTTCTTCTTCAAAGCAGCAACACGAGCATATACCATCATCAACAGTTCTAAAAACTACCCTTAAAAGGCTTCATCTCATCAACACACTTTGGAATAAATGAACCTGTAAGATACAAAAATGCACAAAGTTAAGACTAAAGACACACAATATAATATTAAAATGAACGTCGATATGAATAACACAAATTTTTTTAAAACTATATTCATGCACGAATCAATTACGAAACAGAGTCTACAATTCCAAAACAAGATCTAATCATCTCCTAACATTAAAAAACATCAAAAGAAGCATGAACACTATCGTAAATAAAAAATACAAAGCTATGAACTTACCTTCAGATGATCGATTAGACATGACTTCTTCAAACGACCGAACTCCAAAATCAAAAACAAAATTCAATAACAATCATAATTTCGAAGTCGAGACCGAACACGAATACCAAATCCAGAAGCAAAGACAAAAAATCTGATTGCACAGAAGAAATATAAAGCAAATCAAATGAAGAAGGAAGAAGTAATCACATCCCAAAAAAAAGGTATGAAAAATCTAATTAAATATGGAAGGAGATATTTAAAAAACCTAAAATTATAAAAATAACCTTAATTAATCAACACTGCAGGATAATCGAGGAAAATTGAACACAGACTGAAACAAATCACGAGCATTCAAATCACAAAATCAAAGGCTGAGATTTATTCTCATTTCTTATGCTAAGAACTATTCTCATATGATCACTACTCTATATATATATACGGGAGCGTTGTGTGAAATAAGACCATGGTTGATTAATTAAATAAATGGTTTAGATTAAATTTTTTTCAAAAAAAAAAATTCGCTGCATATGTAGACATTAAAAGTTGCATATAAGGGTATTTCAGTTTTTAAACCACAAATTAAATTTTCCCACGATTTTAATTACGAAAATCAAGGGTGGTAGTTGCTGCATTTACGGTTTTAGTAGATTTAACCCATCACCACATTTATTTTACACCAAACCAAATTCAACCACCATTTTTTACTACTGTCGTGTGTGGAAGAAACTTGCCGTCAACGGAGGAACAGAGGAAAAAATCGACGATGCCGGTAGGTTCAACAACTTGAATATGTTCATTGCGCTACTAGAAACAACATTAAACTGTTTATTTTTTAAATTTTGTTTTATTTCTGATTTTTTTTAACGAACACAAACTTGTAATGCACGACAATAAAAAATAAATATGAACAACAAATGGAATGTTTAAGTGATAATACTTTTCGACTTGTTGTTAAATGAGACTTTTCTCTAAATGGAATGTCATTTTATATCTTTATAAATGCAAGTTTCAACTTTTATTGTTTAATTTATAGACAGATGCTTAAATAATATTTTTATATGCAAAAAATATAAGCTTGTACTGTATGTTATTGTAATATTCATAATTTTAATTAAGCTAATTAAAGCTTAATTATGGATTAATGGGAATTTATTGTGATTTAGTGTGCAAATAAGTTAAGGGTGATTCTAAATACAACCTTTTTTTTTCTCCTCACAGCTTACATAAAAAATTAAAAAATATTTTCCAATTATATCCTTATAATTTTAATTAAAAATTATATTCAAATGAAAACCCATAAATAAAACCTCCATAAATAACTTTTAAATAAAGCCACCCAAATTTATGTTAAATATATGAATGCCTTTTCACATAGAATAATCCAACTGTTCTCCTCGTCTAGAGGCTGCATCTCATGATGAAATTCAGAATTGACACTCTTGGCAATGTTCAAGAGTTTAGTAGTGAGAATAATCCGACTTCCGTTTTTGTTATCTGGTAAAAAATTCCTCACTTTATCCCAAACACCTTGCTCGCACATATCATCAATCACCACAAGATACTTGTTATTGTACAAGCTTTGATGCATAAGAACCTTAAGCTGTTCATCACTACCGTCATACACTCTCTCCCCAGCTTTCTGGCCTCTACTCTCCATCGAATTCAACAATCTAGCCATAATATCTCCGACGTGATAATCTTGAGACACAGTAACCCAAGCACGAAACGCAAATATACTCTTATTTTTGGGTCTTCGTAAATGCTTCTAGCAAGAGTAGTTTTACCGATTCCGGCCATTCCGCTGATCGGGAGGACTTGGAGTTTATCATCTTCATTGAGGAGCTGGTCAATGAGCTGCTGCTTGTCTTTCTCCTGCCCCACGATCCGAGTAGTCCGGCTGACGATGTCGGATCTGGGCGGTGGAGGGATGTCGTCGTCCTGCCTTTTGGCTTTATTTAACAGTTATTTATGGGTTTTTATTTGAATGTAATTTTTTAATTAAAATTATAAGGACATAATTGGAAGATATTTTTTAAATTTTTTATAAAGGCTGTGAGGAGAAAAAAGAAGGCTGTATTTAGAATCACCCATAAGTTAAATTGTGCTTCACTTTGATTTTATTTCACGTCATTGCACGCATGTCCAATATATGTGAATTTATGCCAAAGGGTATGATTTTGAAAGCCCTAGGTTGCGTGCAGACAAATTTTACATAAGAAACTCGGGCATGGTAAATTATGGCTTCTAGTATTTATTTGAGCCGTTTTAATTCCAACTTGCACCCGAATGTTTTGTTTCTTAAATTGATCTAGGGATTGTTAGAGATTAATTTATAAAATTATTGATAATGATCGGATTGAAAATCCGTGGTCCGTAGAATTTTTTTATCACGTTTTAAGTGACGTTGTTTGGGGTGAAAAATTCCTATTTTAGAAAATTATAAGATTGAACCCGAGAATATCGATTATTATTTAGAGCATTTATACGTATGATATTGTTCAATTTGGACAATGTATGTCCAATTATGAATCTACGAAGTTTGAATAAAAATATTTATTACTTAAACGAGCAATTGCGGAACCACGAAAGAATTACAACCACCAAGAATGCACCACTTGTCACTATAAGATTGAAACACTTGTTAACACTTGTGCCACTTGCACCACCTACCTTTGTTGTCTTCCGGAAGAGAAAGGTGGCGGATCCTTTGACACAAATCAAGAAGGAAAGTGGAACACTTCATCCTATAATTTTCTCTCTCATTCCCATAACCAGCCCTCCAGCTCTGCTGTCTGTTTTGCCATTTTTCGGTCGATATAGAATGATTTAGGCAACAATTTTAAAATATAAATTAAATTACTCATCGAGAGCTTTCTAAATAGTACTTATACGCTCATTTTGGTTGAGAAACAAGAAAGATAGAGCTTCTGGAAGTTTGTTGCACAGGTTGGTGCGATTTTGCAATTTTAGGTCCCAGATCATGTTTAATCTTGAAACAAACTTGATATTGTGTTTCTTGTGACTCTAGGATCAATTTAGTACCATTTTGTCATCCACTCATGGTTGTTTCATCGGATTTCTGCTGGAAAAGCTTCCATTTCTTTTTCTCCATTCTTGAACCCGCCACCTCCAGCAGCTGCTTGCTGTTTTCAATTTTTCAGGCCGGTACAGTGAGATTCAGTCAATGAGCATAAAAGAATGATAAAATCAATCGATGAGAGCTTTCCAAAGAGTACCTATATGTAAAAAATCGACGAGAATTGCAATACTTACAAGTCTGCGAACAAAACGCGATAGCAAGGTATGTAAATTGCGTTTTGCCTCTGAAACCCTCCTGAACGGTTATGAATCTATGATCTAACTTGATATTCGTGTTTCTTGTGTGTTTGTCGTTCTTCCAGTACCAACATCTTAGACCTATCGCCGTCTGTTTACCGGAAACTACCGCAAACCTTCATTGTTAAAGGTGAGGATTTCCACCTTCTGCACGACATGGCACAGTCGGTAACAATTGTGGTTGTGAGTGTGTGTTTAGCCAGAAATGGCCCGGGAAAACAGCACGACTGTGCTGCCATCTTCTGCACGACGTGGCGTAGTCGGTGACAATTGTGGATCAACCCGGGTGCAAGCTGTGGCAGGGGTAGTCGAGATGTAGTTGGGGGCATGGGCTGGGTCTAACCGCATTGTGCTCGAGCTTTACCCTCTCCATTGTGTGTTCTTCATCGTTGTTCATGTTATATATATCATCTTATGAGCATGCACTTGGAAGATGATTTATTTATAATTATGGACATCACAAATGTCTAAAATATTACATGCATGGTTGGATACAAGCTTGATTATTTTCCAAGTTAACGAGTTTTAAACATGATTAATTGTTAACCGTGGGCGGATTAATTAAAATGATATTTATTGACAGAGTTACATGTAAGTTTTGAATTTTAAGATTTCAAGTTGAGTTGAGTTGAGTTGCTCTAGTCAGTCATTTTATCGAATTAATCATTTGTTGAACCTTAGGTCCGTGTGTAGTACCAACTGAGATGCTTTTAGGCAATCTTAGATGACCCACCTAACATGTTGTACATACCAGTGTTGATGATTGAAGGGAACACACTGTAGCAAATCCAGCTTTCAAGTACTTGCTTGCTTGTTTATCACATCTATAATCTGTAAGATTACCAAGTGGGCTTTCTTATACTAAAACTAAAAGTTTGTTTTTGAGCCATGGGCTCTATGTTTATGAAAAGCAAGAAAATATGATTTTGTTTTGAAATTGATTGTCTTTGTCAAACTGTTTTGTGATTCCTATCTGTTCCTCTGAGCTAGAAGTAGTTGGTCAGAGAGTTGTTGACGGCATTGAAAATGCACCAAGACTAAGCCTTGAGCTGTTTTTCATTGATTGCGAGCCAGGACGGATTCCCCTAAGCCACAGTACGATGGGTTTAATTCCCTGGTATGTCTGGACTAGGGTTCAACTCCCTAGCATGTTTATATGAAGTGGATCAACTAAGGGTTGACACTCAGAGGGAATAAGGTGGATTAAATCGATCGAGTCTCGATGATGTATGTTCCAAGACTAGTGCAATTGGATGACAGTGGGTTGAGTGGTACACTCCATTCCCAGCTATTCATCGTGTCTTGGGAGTAGGCCTGCTTCCAAGTCACACTTTCATAACAACAGATAATGATCACTAATGAGTGAAATTGGTTATGCATAACCTGTGATTGAAAATGTTTTGGTAAACACGGTTTCTATTTCAATAAAATTCCGTGTTTTACTTGTGTGAATGTCATAGCTTTCATATATGTGTGTCCACTAGATACGCAGTACTCATCCCGTACATTATATCTAAAATGTGCAGGTTGAGCCAGGAGGAGGAACGCGGAGGTGTCTGAGCAGGTGAAATTAGAGGTGACTGTTGGGTCCCATTAATGAATAAAAAAAAGTCTAGGGTGCTTTATCCTGAGATATGTATCTTCATATGCATATCTTCGCCACGTAACTTTCCGCTGCATTGAACCTCTGACACCTTACTCTTTCCTGATTTCTTAAATATTGCTTGTAATTTAACAAACCTACTCTTATGTTGAACCTATGAATTGGATTGATTCGTAACACTCCATTCTCATACTTGATCTTGTTTGGTTATTTTGGAATCTGGATAATTGTGATTGGTGTTCCTTTCATTTCTCTGATTACCCCACCGTCGCGCTCCCAAGTCCGGGAAAACAAATGGGGGGGTGACAGAGTGGTATCAGAGCCACGCTTCTTCGCTCTGAGTACCTAGACTTCTCTCTTTCAGAAGTCTAAGATGTTATATGATGAAGTATGATCGATTGCTCCACACCCCGTTCCCTCCTGCTCAGCTCAACAAGGTAAAAAAACTTTGAAAATGTACTTAAGTATTGATTTGAGTGATGTTTTACCACTCACGTGTTTTAGACACGTTGAACATGTTTTGAAATGAAATATGCAATGGCATTGTTGGACAAATGAAATTGTTTTAAAATGTGTAGCGATAGAGCATGGCTCACAGTAATGAAAAAACTATTTTAAAACTGTTTGGCGATGGAGCGAGGCTCTCACTCTGTGATTGAGGAACTTGACGAGGTTGCCTCTATGTTATGATTTGATATGTGTAACACCTATTAAGGTGGTAAAAATAAGAAACCTGAACGGTTGTCTCCTTGATTGTAATGTGTTTTGTTTGGCACCTGTTGAGGTGGTCTATACGAGAACCTAAAATGGTATCTCGAGTTTTCTTATTTTGACTAATATAACTTTTGAAAAAGCCTATTTTTGAAATGAATTTTAACGTTGTTTGAGTTAATATTTTAAAGGTATATTGAAAGCCCAAAGTTACCATTGTTAATTGAGAATATAAAATTGGTCCTAAGTTGACTTGCAAGAAATAAATAGAGATAGGTGATTGATGTTATGATTTCAGCTTCGTGCTAAGCTTTAATCGATGTATGTTTAGTCAGTGATATCTAAGTCGCATGAATTGCTTCAAATGAAAGCTTGTTGATAGAATATTTCTATGTGTAGTTTATGCTATGAGCATGTGAATGAGTTGTAAATTAATGCGCTAGTAATGATGGTGTTCTTAGCATGCGATGGAATTATGCCACATCGACTATGTGAGTCTTGATTACAATATGATGCTTAAAAGCACACAATTGGATTACGCAGTACCAAGTGTGAGGTGTTGTATATGATTATGGTCTTGTGAACTGACAATACATTACTTGAAGAGAACTTAGAGCTGCTATAAGAAAGCATGCTCACTTTACGAGAATGTAGACAAATGACTTGCTTGATAGAATTCCTACTGGACAAACTTAGTAGATGATCAAGCTGGAATTTTTGTAAGTTCTATCGCACCCGAGCTGTCAATGATTTCAAATGGAGTGAGAAAAGTATTGAGATAAAATAATTTAGCGATATGATCTGGGAAAAGACCAAGTTTACTGACAGTGTTGAACTCGGTACAACCCAAAAGACGAAATTCGAAGAACTTGGTGGAAGTTTGCGAAAAACCTAAAACAAAGAGAGAAATATCACATATTAGTAGTTTTTGGACTTTTTTTTCATTATCTAGAAACACCCCACAAGTTGACAAGATGCGCAATGATTTGTATGAAATGTATAATGAGACATGCGAGATAAAAACTGTGAACTCTGAATTGGGAGGACATTTTATGCGTATGGATCCTTTTGGACCCTAAACATAGTGTGTCAAAGGACCTCAGTGGCACTAAGACACCAGATCTAGATACAACGATAATGTTGAGATGTGGTCTCAATAGTCAGTTGGAAGTTGTAATTGTTAACTAATATTGTCCAGTGGTGCTGGAGCATGAAGATGAGTGCCGAAGCTGGTGGTGGAGAGCTCAGCTAGAGCAGGTGTTGGAGCTTAAAACTCTAGTATGCTATAGAAGAAAGAATATGAGAGTTAATTAGGGAAATGATGCCAATATTCACGTTTTATCTGAGGTGGTGGTCCCACATCTATTTCTCTCTTTACCTATATATAAAGCATGCAATTTATAAACGCTTGATCACTCTCTCCTTCACGAGGTAAAAAAAAACAATCTTTTAGCATTATACTATGTAATATTCATCATATTAACATATATCCTTAATATACTCTTGAGTGGACGTAGTGAAAAACCTCCAACCACCATAATTTTGCGTATCTTTAGTTGTTATTATGCTTATATTCTCTGATTGTGAGATTTTTTTTTCTTCTTTCTTTCACAAAACATAGTTTGGAGATAATTCTGACATGCCAAAGATGACCTCATAAAAATATTGGAATATTGACTGTGATGAAGTATTTCATCCAACACATATCTACACTATCGTGTGAGATAATACTTATATTGCCACACCGATTGTATGTCTATTTCCGTTGATGGTTGTGGGATCATGAGTAGCTATGAGCGCCATGATCAAGTGACCGTGTGATCATGTAAAATCACTTATTTTTTTAGCTAATTGGAGTCAAGTCTATTTTGAATATACAAGCCTCCATGGCTTACTACGGGCACAATGTTTGCCTGTGGGACTAGTATGACAGAGATACTAGATCTTTCTACATGATAAAAGTGCACGTGTAAAGCCTTGGAGAGGCAGGTGCACTGACTACTGGATAATCTTGCGACATGGTACACATGGATGGTATGACATGCTATGTTATGACGGTTGGATGATGAGTATTTGAGATGGATTTGATCTATTGAGATTTGTGTAATTGTGTGATGCACACCAAGTAGACATTTCTTGAATGTGTGCATAATAACATAGATTGGGAGTGTACTTGGGCGTGGATCCTAAATGTGATCTTTTGAGGCACCAGTACCACCCCTCAGCCCGTTGTACTGATCGAGATCTTTGTATATCACTCACCACCTAAAATGGCAAAGGTGACCCTGCTGAGACATGGGCCTGCATCTTGAAAAGAGTATAAAAATATGTACGCTATATTGAAGCAAATAAATATTTACCTGATGATAAGTCAGTTAACTAGGTCACCTAATTCTTGGTGGGAGATTTAAGTGAGAACCCCTAACTCCTGGCCAATACAAGAGAATCCAGGGAGGAGCTTAAATAAGCTTTATATAAAGAGTATGTGTCTTGTAACACCATCAAGAGAAGGAGATAGGGTTAAGGAAGACTGAGCGTGAGTGACTACGACTGACAGTTTCGCAAGCTATCTTAGCATGCTCGACAATTGATTGAAAGGCCCTACTTTGGACTAAAGACTGAGATCCATGCACATATGTCAACCCATAAACGAACGACCAATAAAGAGTCGTTGAGGATGACTCTAGATGTACTATCTGCTTGTTTAATGGATAAGGTATTTTCCTTACATCGAATGAGTCCGACCACCAACACAAAATGGAAATAAATGATCATCAGCATTCCAACTATCAAAGATCTAACAACATGGGGAAGTAAGATTATGAGAATGACCACTATTATCCCAAGAAGGGCTGATCACTGCTATTTCTAACAGATTAATTATAATAACAGCGGCAAATAAATTTGTAAACCCTAAGGTTATCGATCCAGGGGAATTGTATGGGGAAATTATCCTATGTACTAGCTATGGTTCTAAAATTCATTGTTTGAGGAATTCAAAATCACGGTTTTGTTTGGAAAATAAAGATAACAATACTTGAAAATTAAAGGAGTTTTGGAAAGCAAATTAAAGAACACAGATTCTAGGGAAGAACTCTTATTCTGGATAACATGTAGGAATCAATTAATTTAACAGGTGGAATACTGCAATGATGTTATATCTCCTTGTTTGGCAAATATAACCTAGATTACTAATTAGTGACTCATCTCCGCTCGGTCTCAAAGTACACCAAACTAGTCAATCCGATAAGCAAATCAGTTCAATTCCTACATCTAGTACATCTGTTTGGATAGTGTAGATCGTATCATGTATTCCTATTCCCACTATTAATATTCACCTCTCGGTCCTTCTATCAATAGCTAGACATCTAAATTAATCGTCACCTCTCGGTCCTTGAATTAATCTAGAATTATAGAATAAACACAGGAATCATGAACCTAATTAATTAATCCTAACATGCATCCATAATAATATCAACCCCTAGAACCCGCTAGGGTTTCTAGCCACTCATCGTAGATAGAAATCCAAAAGAAAACATATTGTATTGCATAAAAGTAAAGAACTTACAAGAAAATAAAGGGTTTCATGTTTCCCAAGTCTCCAAACTCTCAAAACTAAATTGTAAAGCGAAAATATGATAAGGAATTATAATTGATACTCAAAAATCGAATTTAATAGGCTATTTATAGAGGTGGATGTGTATCCTATCGAATCTAGGGCTAAAGATATGAAAAATCTCGTTTTTCCTCGAATTCCCGCGCCAGCAGACACCCTCACGTCGACCGAGTCTGATTCCCGTCGATCGACGGACCTTCTTGAGCTTCGTCGATCGCTTCTGAATGGCGTCGGTCGACGCAGCTTTTCGCCCTCCTGCGCGGTCTCACGGTTTTGGCCATAACTTTCTCCTCCGAACTCCGATTGACCCGATTCCAGTTGCGTTGGAAAGCTAACTCAAAGATCTTTCCATCCATGTGCTCCATTAGCTCGGATTCTAACTTTGGAAGAATTCGTGCATGTTTATTTCAACATCTGCTGCTTTTGGTACTGATTTCCATTGGATTTGGCCTAAAACCTGCAAAAACACCAACACGCTCATAATACCACCTAATATAGACTCATGCACATAATATATATATAAACTCAATAAAACTGTATAAAATAGTAGAAAATAATATAGATAAGCGAGTAAAATAATGAGCTTATCAAACCCCCCCAAACTTGAACGTTTGATTGTCCTCAATCAATAGGCAAGAAAGAAATCAAAAGATCATGCGATTAAAGTGCAATGCCTCACAAGATTCATCATAGTCAAGAATCAAAAATCCACTACACACAAGCAATTTGAAAGAGACAGAAAATTCTTCAACATTGGAAGAACTCACAGGAAGTGTATCGCTAAACTCTCAAGTGTTTAAGGAATAGATGAAAGCACTCAACAACATGTATGAAGAAATTTCTACCATAGGCTTGCAAATTTTCTAATATCTCCACTGCTAGAACGTGTACACAAGTCTAGAATCAAAAAGGACTTTCAATAGGTTGTAATGTAGGCTTTTGTGAGGGGTAGGAAAATATGGCCAAGTGACTAAAATCAATCAAGTTGTACTTGCTCAATCAATCCAAACCACCATCTAAGTTCATTCACCCTTCTCCTCAAATATATCAACAAATACACAACCTCCCTTTTTTTTCTAGCTCATTTTGAATCTCTTATGCTCATAATTTTTTTTTCTTTTCTGAGAGCTTATGAGAATTCTAATTATTTTGCTTTGAGCTTCTTGTCCACACATCTTTTCACCACTAATTTATATTTTCTTATCTCCATATCACAATCATTCCACCCATATACCACAACTCAAGACATGAGCGAAACCAATACTTCTTCTTAATCTCATAGACAAGGAAAGAAAAATTTTGTATAGGCTCAAAAGTGGCTAACTAGGGAAAATTCAATGTGAAGGGACAGTGTTTAGGGAATTGGCTATCAAAGATGGCCTAAGATCATTTCCTAAACTTGTGCACACTATGCAGTCTCAACACAAAAAATAGGTAAGTTCTAGAGAAATAAAAACACACATGTGAATCTCACATCAAACGAATTAAAGGCTCAAATTCTCACACAAGGGTTCAAAAATTTTCTTCCGCAGTCAATTTCAAATCAGCTCAATCATCATGCAAGCACAAGTGTCAAATCAATCCTATCATGCGGTATTCTACATTCATAGGCATCTAATCACAATCACAATCAATTCAACTCAACCCTCAATCAATTCAACTCTCACAATCTCATTCGGGTTATTTCAAAACTCAAAAATTTTCCCCACAAAATAGAATAAACTTAAAAATTTAGGCAAAATTTAAATACGGAAAGCAGAATAAATAAAAGATAGAATGTTCCATCTCTAGTCCACATCCCCCCAAAATTATTTCCAACTCGAAGAGTGGAATAAGTTTGAAAATCAGACAAAAGAGGGAACGATACCTGGTAGTTGATCTCAGACATCAACTTTTTATCCCCCGGAGTCTTCAGATATTGCACGGCGTGGAATAATTACTGCTGGCACTTCGCGTCGATTGACGTGAAGCCTTCTTGCGACCCTCTCCTTGGGTCAAGTGTTTCCAATCAGCCGGCTGCTCGGCGTCGATCGACGCCGAGTCAAAATTTTTATTTTTTTTCAACTATAAAAAATACTGTTAATGGAAAATAACGGAAATTCGAAATAAATAAATAAATAAAAAAACAAAAATTAAAAAGAAATTACGGAAAGGGTTGGGTTACCTCCCAACAAGTGCTTGATTTAACGTCGCAGCTCGACGATACCTCAAATCACTGCCAAGGAGGTCGGGTCCAGACTCGCCGACCTTTGGCATCCACCATGTAGACTTTCCGGTCTTTAATAATGGTGGTGACCGCAGAAAATGGTGGCGCAGTTGACACTGCTACCCTTTCGTTTCCTCGCTCCCACTCAATGGCAGCGGCTTCTTCCTCTTCAGATTCATCTCCTTCGTCAGTAGTGGAGATTCGATTGCACTCCGCCTTCTTCTTGTTCTTGTCGATCACAAAGGTGATCCTCTCATCATTCGCTCGGAGTGTGATCTCGCCGCCTCGACAGTCAATGAGAGCGGCGCTAGTGTCAAGAAACTCACGCCCCAAGATCATGGGCATATTCTCGTCCTCTTTCATCTCGTGCACCACAAAATTTGCAGAAAAAATGAGATGGCCCACGCGAATGAGCACATCCTCTAGTATACCTTTCGGGCGGGACACAGACCGGTCCGCCATCTGCAGGGAGATCGTTGTGGGCCTCATCTCTCCGATGTTGAGATGCTTGTAAATGGAGTACGGCATCAGGTTGATACTGGCCCCAGTATCACATAGTACTCTTTCGAATGTGTGTCCCCCAATCTCAACCGGGATAGAGAAGCATCTAGGATCGCTTCTCTTGATGGGCACCTGCTTTTGAAGTAGCAGGCTGCACTGCTCGTGGATCTTCACCGTCTCATTCTCCACGAACTGCTTCTTTCCACTCATCAGTTTCCGGAGGTATTTCATGTACCCCGGGATTTCCTTCAGTGCTTCGATCAGCGGATTGTTGATGCTGACCTTCTTCAGGTTCTCCACAAATCTGGAGAACTTCTCGTCCTCTTTCTGCTTCGCGAACCTCTGTGGGAAAGGCAAAGGAGGAAGCTGATCTTCAGAATGTTTCAACTTTGTCCCAGCAGACTTTGACGTCGATCGAGGCAGATTAGCGTCGATTGATGGGCCTCTGTCTTCCGCGTTGATCGACGTGGCAGGTCCGTCGATCGACGTGGAATCGTCTCCCGCACAGTTTTGCTCCTTTTCGCCTCCAGAATCGTCCGTAGCCATCTCGGGACCCTTGTAGCTCGTCCCAGACCTCAGAGTAATGGCTTTGACTGGCTTTTCCTTTGCGGGGTTCACCTCTATCATACTTGGCAACTATCCAGGCTTGTGTTGATTGCCGAGTGTGGTGGAGATCTGGCTCAATTGCGTATCCATCATCTGAAGGTGTTTCGTCATCAGCTGCATATGATTTGCCATTCCCTTCACCTCAGTTTCTACTTTCCTAAATCGGTTATCCGAGCTCTTGATGAATTTCTCGAGCGTCTCCTCTAGCACGGATTTCTTTCTTTCAACGATCTCTCCTCCAGTACCTGCATCAAAACCAGGCGGAGGGTGTTCTGCAGCAGAAGGGTTAGCATATGAAAAACCAGGGTGCGATTGCCCATGGTTGTATTGATACCCTTGATTGCCTCGGTAGTTATTGTGATAACCACCGCCAATGTAGTTCACCTCCGTACCGGCAGTTCCAGACGAACTGCTTGCACCCCTGTTGATGTAGTCAGCCTCCACGGGTACTATGGCCATGCTTGGCTCTGCAACAGATGCAGCTTGTGTTGTGCCCAATTTTCCAATCTCCTCCCGGAGCTTTTTCACCTCAGCGACCACGTCGAATTCAGGCTTTGTCTCTACGGCTTTGACTGGTAGCTGCCTATCAGTTGGCCATTGGTGGCTATTCAGTGCCATATCAGCCAGCAACCTCATACTCTCTGCACCACTCTTCTTCATCAGTATTCCTCCAGCAGATGCATCAACCAGCTCCTTCATGTGAGGGTTCAGTCCTTCATAAAAATGACACACTTGCATCTCCAGATCGATGCCATGTCCAGGACAGAGTCGTAGAAGCTCTTTGTACCGCTTCCAGGCCTCGTAGAGTGACTCGTCATACAGCTGCTTGAAAGTAGTAATGGCAGCTTTCCTCTTCAGCAGCAAGCTCGGTGGGAAGTAGTTGGTAAGGAACTCTGCTCGAAGCTCCTCCAATGTCCCGATTTGACTCTTATCCAGTCCAGAAAACCAAGACCGTGCCTCGTCTCTGAGTGAGAATGAGAACAGTCTCATCCTGATCACAACTTGGGTTACTCCGTTCTGCTTCACAGTGTTACACACCTCGATGAATTGGTTGAGGTGGGTATATGGATCTTCTACAACTCTTCCCCCAAACTAGTTTTGCTGCACCATCTGAATAAGGCTTGTGCGTAGCTCAAAATTGTTGGCATCAATGCCAATTCTGAATCCGGCCTCCGCTTGCTGTGGAAGAAATCGATCCAAGATGGACCTTTGCGGAACCACAATCTGCCTATGTTGGGAAATCTGGCTAAGTTTCTCTTCTCCAGTTGATAGCTTAGA
>JAPKLW010001476.1:163761-193129 GCA_026898455.1 Plectranthus barbatus
AAGAAACGAACTTACGTATTTTCCGCTGTCAAAGTATACCCTGATATCCGGGACCAACAGCCTATTATTCAACTCTGCCAGTCTTGCAGCTTGCTCTGCCTGAGCAGCCTGGGCTGCTTGAAGTTGCACTCTCAGCTGCTGCACTTCATTCACAAATTGCCTCTGCTCCTCGGGAGTCATATTTTGCAGAGGTGCTTCAGGATTTTCAGCCATCTCTTGTTGTTTGTCTTTTCCTTTCTTCTTGATTTTCCTGCAGGTTGCTTCAATTTCCGGGACAAAGGCTTCGAGTGTTTTTCCTTTGGCTCGCGTGTTCATGCACCTGCACAGGAAATAAGTGGAATCAGCACGGCATCGATCGACGTGAATTCACGTCGATCGACGCAAAAGTGTGGTCTTCGTCGATCGACGAAGGGTATCTGTCGATCGACGCGAGACACAGAATTGATAACTCACACACGCACACGTACAGATAAATTTAAAACTCAATCCAGCAAATCCTAGAACGAACTAGTAACAAGATAAAATCTAACAATTCCCCGGCAACGGCGCCAATTTGATGGCTGCTATTTCTAACAGATTAATTATAATAACAGCGGCAAATAAATTTGTAAACCCTAAGGTTATCGATCCAGGGGAATTGTATGGGGAAATTATCCTATGTACTAGCTATGGTTCTAAAATTCATTGTTTGAGGAATTCAAAATCACGGTTTTGTTTGGAAAATAAAGATAACAATACTTGAAAATTAAAGGAGTTTTGGAAAGCAAATTAAAGAACACAGATTCTAGGGAAGAACTCTTATTCTGGATAACATGTAGGAATCAATTAATTTAACAGGTGGAATACTGCAATGATGTTATATCTCCTTGTTTGGCAAATATAACCTAGATTACTAATTAGTGACTCATCTCCGCTCGGTCTCAAAGTACACCAAACTAGTCAATCCGATAAGCAAATCAGTTCAATTCCTACATCTAGTACATCTGTTTGGATAGTGTAGATCGTATCATGTATTCCTATTCCCACTATTAATATTCACCTCTCAGTCCTTCTATCAATAGCTAGACATCTAAATTAATCGTCACCTCTCGGTCCTTGAATTAATCTAGAATTATAGAATAAACACAGGAATCATGAACCTAATTAATTAATCCTAACATGCATCCATAATAATATCAACCCCTAGAACCCGCTAGGGTTTCTAGCCACTCATCGTAGATAGAAATCCAAAAGAAAACATATTGTATTGCATAAAAGTAAAGAACTTACAAGAAAATAAAGGGTTTCGTGTTTCCCAAGTCTCCAAACTCTCAAAACTAAATTGTAAAGCGAAAATATGATAAGGAATTATAATTGATACTCAAAAATCGAATTTAATAGGCTATTTATAGAGGTGGATGTGTATCCTATCGAATCTAGGGCTAAAGATATGAAAAATCTCGTTTTTCCTCGAATTCCCGCGCCAGCAGACACCCTCACGTCGACCGAGTCTGATTCCCGTCGATCGACGGACCTTCTTGAGCTTCGTCGATCGCTTCTGAATGGCGTCGGTCGACGCAGCTTTTCGCCCTCCTGCGCGGTCTCACGGTTTTGACCATAACTTCCTCCTCCGAACTCCGATTGACCCGATTCCAGTTGCGTTGGAAAGCTAACTCAAAGATCTTTCCATCCATGTGCTCCATTAGCTCGGATTCCAACTTTGGAAGAATTCGTGCATGTTTCGTTCAACATCTGCTGCTTTCGGTACGGATTTCCATTGGATTTGGCCTAAAACCTGCAAAAACTCCAACACGCGCATAATACCACCTAATATAGACTCATGCACATAATATATATATAAACTCAATAAAACTATATAAAATAGTAGAAAATAATATAGATAAGCGAGTAAAATAATGAGCTTATCAAGGGCTACGATCCACAAATCATGGAGAGATGAGGCACCTAATGCACCCAAGATGGAGCCAAGAAGAACAACGCCAAAAAAAAAAAAAAAATGTTGTATGTATGAGAAACCACCGTTTGATGAAACAGCTAGTATCATTATGAATGCTTGATGAAGTTGTTATTATAATAGGATTTGGGTTTTCCAGAAGAGATGTGTTATTATTTTTCATCCAGAATTTGAATTGTTTGCAATTTTGTATAAATGAAGCAGTAAATATAGTAGAAATATTGCATATATATTTTAAAAAATACAATTTACTTGTAATATTCCGGGTTAATTAAGCGAGATTATGATTAATTTATTATATAAATAAAGTTTAATCTAGCAATTATTAACTTAATTGCATTTTTTTGATGGGAAATTAAACCCGGGAGAACATGCAAGTACATTTCTTATATATATTATACCAATGAATTCGTTTCGAGAAAACCTAAGTGACCATGTAGTCACATTTTTTGAAAGAAAAATGAGTGGAGCGAATTATTATTTAAATATAATAATATCGCATTTTATATCACCAGTTGCACTCATTGTGTTCCTCGTGTCGTAGGGAACACATTGGTACGTAGAACTCAGAGTTTGGATGCCAGAAATCATCGCCGCCACCGCTGAAACCTTTTCTCCGTTGAGCTTCGACCCTTATGATTTTTCTGGCATGTTTTCGTGTTTTAAGGGTCGATAAGTATGTTTACATGATCCTTGATCGATTAGGAGCATGCTAGGATGTATATTTGAGCTTGTTTGTGTCTGAAAATAGAGGTTGCAGGCGCAGCTCGTCAGGTAAGACAACGTGCGTTGATCGATGAAGCTGCTGTCGATCGACACACGTGCGTCGACCGACATAGGACTTCTTTGGTCGACACAAATGCGTCAGTCGATGTGGGCTTGTGTTGACCGACACTGAGCTATCAAGCTGTGCCGGATGTCGAGCAAGACACGCATGTCAATCGATGCCATGCATGTTGATCGACATGGCTGTGTTGACCGACACACATGCACGTCGATCGACACAAAGGCACAGAGGGAGTTAAAATGTTTTTGAGGTCCGATCTTGATTCAAATTGAGTTGTTTTCAATATTTAAGTTTATATATGATTAATTAAGCATGTTGGGAGCATGATTAAGCACTTGATTATGATTCAGAAGTCTATTTTTAAACAAATTGCTTTCGTGCTTTACACCCCAGTCCATCCTGCGCAACCTGAGAGGTACGTTGTAAAAAGTTTTGAATTACCTGCTTGCAAATTGTTTAATTGATTGGGTTCACTGCAATGTTTTGGGGTTGGATATGATTTTTGCACGGAAAACACAATTTGATTGTGGCTATAAATGGTTTTGAGCAAATGATGTTTGTTTTGAATGAAAATGTCCTGAAAACATATGTTTATTTTGTGTCTAGTTTGGGGTTGAAGATATACTGATACTGAGTGGTTTTGTTAAATGAATGGTCTAGTATGGGTAGAGGAGAGTACTAGCTTTCACTGATTGTTTTGAATGAAAGAAATTGGGCTAAGGCCGTGTTTTGTGAAACCTGTTGTGATTATGAAAATTTTGATGAAACTGTTTGGTTTTGGCACCAGTGAGGTGGCCTAGTGAGATTGTGATTTCAAAAATGATTGATTTTGAAAGTGTTATGCAAGCAGTGTAAATTTTTGTGTTATTGCTTAAAGATGTGTTAGATTGTGAGTTGAGCTGCTCAAATGTGTTCACAATATTGAGCTAACCTTGGAGGTTAGATTAGGATGGATTAGGAAAATGACTGACTAAACTCAAGGCTTTGCAAAAGCGTTAACATTGTGAATTAATGATGACTTTGGTTCGACTAGTTAAATCTTGGTTAGATTTGTTGAGGGTGTCGTGAAACGACACCCTTAGTTGATTGAATTTTAGAACCTTTGGGTTTTGTTTGGTTTTGAAATTCGGGAAGTGCAGTAGTTAATTGACTTGGGAGTTAGAAACTGCAAGTCAAGAAGTTATGTGTGCAAGAAGCACGCAATGAGCCTAGAAGATGTAGTTAGACACGAGTAGAGTCAGTATGTTGGCATGGGGATCCGAAGGACCCTTGGCATAGTGTGTCAGGAGGGCATTCGTGCCACCGAAACATAGAGTCATGGATGTGCGAGCGTGCATTGTGGTTTCTCATCATTATGAGTTATTTGGTACTGACAATTTACTTGTTGTGATAGATAGAACCTGATAGAGATATTCTAGTCCGTCAATTCTGTGCTCACTCATGTTTTCCCGTGAAAGGACTCGCTCCAGCCTTAATGGCGTACCTGAGTGAGTGGGAGAGAGTGGAGCACTTGGGAGTCAGTGGGTTCGAGGCGTTAGAGAGGACAACAGAGGTAGTTCTAGACAGGTGGGCCCCATGGGTTTTGGTGTTGGCTTCCTTACACAGCTACTGCCCCTCAGATACACAGGAAAGCGTTGGGAATTTCCAAGCCTTTATAGCCGAGCTTATCCATAGGGTCATTTCACTGGGACATCCACCCAGCGGTCCCCGCAGGAACATCCAGGTGCCTGCCATGTTAGAGGTGTTGCCACGAGAGCCCCACTCATCTTCATCCCTTGCACCGAAAAGGGAGCGGAAGGAACATCAACGACCCTATCATCAAGAGTCAAAGAATCAGAAGAGTGATAAGTTCGTATTTTCACCAACTTATCAATGAGTTCTTTGATTGTTTTGGTTGTTTTCAGAGCATTTTACTTGTTTTGTCATGCATGAAAGGGTTTTCGCACGTGATATGCTCGTGATGGTATATTTTGCGAGTTTTAGGATGATATTGGCCAAGTATGGAGGGCAGGACTCGTGGAGGCTTCGATTTTGACCAACGCAGACCCACGTCAGTCAACATGAAGACATCCAGGCCGATCGAAGCAAAGCAATGACAAGCGACGCAAGAAGTTCCACGTTGATCGATGTAGACCTGCATCGGTCGACGTCCACTGCCATGCAACAATTGAAGTAAGGGTCAAAGTGAGTGTCCACATCGATCGATGTGGCATCACGTTGATGGGTTTTGTATACTGAAAGCATTTATTATAATGAGTATACAACGATTTATTTCTCCTATTTGTTAACAATCTTACATGTATGAACAATGGTATCCTCTTGTCTCACCGATACAGACGATCATACGGCGTGTTGTAGATCGCAGAAGACAGTATGATCACTTGACCTAGTGAGACATAAACCTGATCACAGCCGAGACAGCTTATAAGGATACGTCTGTCCGGATGGCTGCGGCACTGTCGGAATAAGTAGTCTGTCTTGGTTACTTGACATGTTGGTACGCAGAGGTGGCATATTGATGGACCGCAGTGTGATGTATTCGTCTGTTTGACATCAGCGAATTCAAGATCTCGTTATATTGATTGAGTCCGAACCCTAACGAAGGTTCAGGGGTTTGCACGGGTTCATTGTTGCTTTGACTTGCCATGGTGGAGAGCCTAAGTAACGTGCTCGTATATCTGCATCTTGGGTAACAGCAGTTCGTGTAGTACCGCCTGAGACTAGGTTTAGGTAACCATATTCGAGTAATAGGATGGGGACATTCCCTGAGGAGCTCAATAACATTCATCGTGCCAAAGTCCTGCAGGCTGATTAATTTCAGGCACGAGTGATAAGGTTTGAGTGGTACTACTCAGGAATTATAAGATATTAATTAATTGTAGTTAGAGCTTGTCAGAGGCTCCGATTAATTAATGGATGTTCGATAACCTTAAATATGGGGATTCTCAATTAATGCAGCCCGTTCTCATAACGTGGTAATAAAGGGGTAGGTCAGTATTAATTCTGTGGTGAAAAAGAATTAATATTAATTAATTAATTGTGTCCTGGGTTGTGGACATGGGAATTAATTAATTTATAGGCCCACTTTATTATTTGTATTAGGTCCCAAGGTCTGGCCCATTAAGTGTGCTGAATTGAGCCCAGGAGCCTACTAGGGTTTTACAGCCCTAGGTCTATAAATAGACCTCTCACTCTCTGAAACCCTAGCCACTTCATAACACAATTTGAAAAACCCTAGATCTAGAGAGTGAGAGAGGGGGCGCCGATTCATAGAGGAGGGAGGAGAATTTTCAAATTTTGGTCCTGCTCAAGCCACAGATCTACGGAGTCCTCACCAGTAGTAGATCTGATCAGCACCGGGACACAGATCTGAAGATCTAATCTGGAGAACAACAGATCTCTTCTTCCCTTTCTTTATTTTTGTTTTTCTCTAGAAATTAGTATTCTAATTTTTGTTTTCGCAGAGAAATCGAATTGCGTGGTTGAATTGAAGTTTGGAATTAAAACGCAAAAGATCGGTACAGAGACGACGGAATTACGGTAATCTCTCAATCCACAAATATGAATTAAATTCATAGGATCATGCTAGGTTTTTGTGAATTTGAATTATGTGCAATATCCATAAATCGATCCGGTTCAAATTGGTTTTTGGTGATTCGGTTCACGGTAAAAACCCTACAATTGGTATTAGAGCCAAGTTTCTGATTTATGGCTCTGTTGTTCATAATCAAATTCAATATGCATGTATGAATTTTTTTTTTTGTGGATTTGGTTTTTGTTCCTCGTGGCAACCCGTGTAATTCAGCCGGCGGTGGTTTATCCGTGTAGGGCTGGATTAATTTTGTAAAATCACGAGAAAATCCATGATTAGTGTAGATTTGAAAGATTGTAATAGAATAGTTTTATGTAATTTTTCAAATTTTGTAATTGGACGGGTTGAGGACGAAGAACGAAGGCGGAGCACGACGGCGGGCGATGGCGGCGTGGCAGGGGCGCGCGCGCGAGCCTACTGGGCGAGCGTGCGCGGCGGCGCAGGGCAGTGCTGGGTCCGGCGGCGGCAGGCGGCGGTCGGTGGCAGCAGTTGTGGCTGTCGTCGGCTGTTGTCCCGTCGCGGTGGCTCGTGTTTTGATGGTTTGTGCAATCTTGTGTAAACCCTAGGGTTTGCATTAGGGTTAGGGCAAATCATCAAATCACAAAGGCCTAAATCCCAAAAGATTTGGTGAATCAGATTTGAAGGCCCTTGAAGATTTGAAAAGATTTGGATTTATCCAAAATTAGATTCAAATTCAAATTGTAATAGATAGAATTTATTTTTCTATTTTGGGGCCACGAGGAATTTTTGTTTGCCTTAATTGTCCTTGTATGATATGTGATTTATTTATGTGCGCAATTAAGCATGTGTAGATAATAGGAAAAGCATGATTTATCGATTTTATTATTTACAGCTTTCCGAGCATGCTTATGTGATTAATTTCTTGTTGGATTATATTTTGGGAATTTTTGGACTTGTATTATTACATGCAAAAATTTGGAAAATATAATGACAAAGAAATTATGTGTGCGCATAAAGAAACCTTTTAAAAGAAAAATACTAAGCAGATTTTTTAATTAAAATCAATAGACCTCTACAAAGCGGTCCTAGGCTGTAAGTGTATCTCTCATTCTAGTAAACGTCTACGAGTGTACCTTGCTAGTTCCTAGAGGTGCATGGGTACGGTTGTTGGAATTTCTAGACAAACAATTTAAATCATGTGAATAGTGGGAGGGTTTTGCGTAAACGTCTACGAGTGTAGCTTGCGTAGATCTCTTTCACAAGTATTCTAGGATTGATTTAAATTATAGATAACAAAAACTTTAAGGGCTGTGCGGTATGATTACGTGCCATGCTAAACTGTCTCTTTTGGCCAGAGTTAATATTGTGGTTAATTGCTTAGAAGCATCTTAGAATATAATGCAAGAATTGCATCCCTGTTCTTGAGAGATGGCTTGGTCTAAGGTTTTCACTAATTATTAATTTCTAGTGTCAAAAGCATCCTGACATGGTAGTGAAATTAAATGGATTGGGGCTTAAAACCCGCAGTTCTGGTTGAGGGTGACATCGTAAACGTCTACGAGTGTAGCTTGCGGTGGGAACTCTTGGGCAATTAGTGGAAAACATTTGTATTTGATTTATTAAAAGGTTTTCAATGCATTTGTTTTCGAAGTTCTACATGTATGTTCTTATTTAAGATTCTTTATTGTTTCGGATATGTCTATGTCTAGTGTCATCAATATTCTCACACAAAATTCTCTAACTGGTCCAAACTTCCCGGAATGGAAACGCAACCTTGAATACATCGTGATTGTGGAAGAACACATGTTTGCTCTACAAGTGCCCACTACTGAATCCTCGCAAGAGGAAGTAGACTATTACAACGAGTGAGAGAGCACGTAGTTTCCATGACTCACCTCATGGATGAGCTAGTTGTGCACAGTGGAGGTATCGACGCTGAGGCTAAGGTCGATATCATACCGAACTCTCTACCCAAATCCTTTGAGAGTTTCAGACTGATTGCTGTCATGAACAAGAAGGAGTATAGTCTTAACGAGTTGCTCAATGACTTGATGGCAGCGGAATCGGTTATGAATCCTTAGAAGGTTGCCTTAGCTACTTCTGGTAATCACTCTGCTGTATCGAAAGGTATGAAGCAAAAAGAGCTATTAAGAAGAAGGCTGGAAAGGTAACTGCGAAGGACATGGGAGCTGTTAATAAGCCTATGGGGAAACTTCGAGGGACAAGTGTTTTTAGGTGTGGTAAGAAAGGACATAGGAGGAAAGATTGTCAGGCCCACAAGGCCAAACAAGGTATGCCATTTGCATGTATAACTGAAGCATGATTAGAGTGCGGCGTTGCTCTCCCAAGAGCTGTAAGCGCTGACTTGTTGATCATGTTGTTATACTTTGCAGGGGACCGTGCCGACAAGGCTGGTGAATGATGGCAAGAAGATACCAAACTGGATAAAGGCAACGTTCTATGACGGAACTTCATGGAGTTTTCTTTTGTTTATGTTTTTGATGAATTAAGTACATTTGAGAGTTTATTTGTGGGCCGTGGTTTATCGGCAGGACAAATTTTATCAACTTTTATGGATATTTGTTATTTATGATTTTATCATTGGAAATAACAAAGTTATCCGTTATGTGATGTTGATTTACAATCTCTATGTTACTTCGATCAAATATGTCCTTAAGTATTGCATGTAATTCATCCGTAATTGATAATCCTAGAAAGAGAAAACTAAATTCTTCTGATGAGGATCTTACATATCTCTGGCACTTGAGACTGGGTCACATCAGCTTGAAGCGGATTCAAAGACTTGCAGATGACGGTACATTGGACCTAGTCCGGGTTGTACCTTATCAAGTCTGCGAATCCTGCATCGAGGGCAAGATGTCAACTAGACCTTTCAAGGCTAGTTAGTCTCGAGCAGAGGAAGTGTTGGAATTGATCCATTCTGACTTATGTGGACCGATGTCCACGCAGGCTCGTGGAGGGTACGAGTACTTCGTCACTTTCATTATCGATTACTCAAGGTACGGATACGTTTACCTACTTCGCTAAAAGTCTGAATGCTTTGAGAAATTCAAAGTGTTCAAGGCTGAAGTAGAAAAGAAGGTCGGGAAAACTATCAAGTCGCTGCGATCTGACCGCGATGGCGAATATCTCGGTAATGAGTTCCTGCAATATTTGTCAGAAAATGGGATTACACCCCAGTGGACTGCACCGGGTACTCCCCAGCAAAACGGTGTAGCTGAAAGAAGAAATAGGACTCTTCTAGAGATGGTAAGATCAATGATGAGTTATGCAAACTTACCAATTTCGTTTTGGGGCTACGCATTGGAAACAGCAGCTTACGTGCTTAATGTGGTGCCTTCTAAATCAGTTCCTAAGATGCCTTCTGAGCTCTTCCTTGGTCGCAAACCTAGTTTGTGCAAGTTTAGAGTATGGGGCTGTCCGGCACACGTACTGTCGAAGGAACCTGATAAGTTAGAAAGCAGGTCAAAAGTAATGTTGTTCATAGGGTATCCCAGGCAAACGAAAGGTGGTTACTTTTACTGTCCTGAGAGTCAAAGAGTCGTTGTTAGCACCAACGCTAGATTCTTGGAGGACGAGTATGTGAGTAATCACAGGTCAAGGAGTGATATTGTTCTTCAAGAAATTGAGAACGAGAATGCAATTCCAAGGGAAGGGGAACGTGTAGATGTGGGTGCACCTGTGAGAGGTACATCACCACAGACACGTTCTTTAGTGCAAGGTGCAGGACCACAAGTCACTGCACCTACTACTGACACGGCACCGAAGCCTCGTCGTAGTGGGAGAGTTATTTTCCAGCCAAAAAGGTACATGTTCGTGGGTAAGTCTTCGGACTTGAGCCCAGAAGACAGACATGAGGACTCTGACCCACTGACTTACGAAGAGGCAGTGCAGGACAAGGATGTTGACAAATGGAGTGTCGCCATGGATTCTGAAATTGGATCCATAACTGCTATGGATGTATACCAGAAAACTGATTTGTCGGATGGCTTTAGGGCCATAGGGTGCAAATGGGTATACAAGAGAAAGAAAGGGGCGGATGGAAAGATCACGACTTTTAAAGCCAGTCTGGTGGAAAAGGGTTATAGTCAGAAATAGGGCATTGACTATGACGAAACGTTTTCACCCGTAGCCATGCTCAAATGCATCCGGATACTCCTTGCCAGAGCTGCGCATAAGGACCTCGAGATCTGGCAGATGGATGTCAAAACCGCTTTTCTAAACGGTTACCTTGAAGAAGACAGAGACATCTATATGCAGCAACCCGAGGGTTACATAAGCGAGGGCGAAGAACATCTTGTTTGGAGGCTTAGGAAGTCCTTGTATGGACTTAAGCAAGCTTCAAGGTCGTGGAACTTACGTTTTAACGATGTGATTAAATCCTATGGATTTGCACAGTTGGAAAACGAAAGTTGGGTTTACCGATTTTGTGTCAGTGGGAGAGTGGTCTTCCTTGCACTTTACGTTGATGACATACTCCTATTTGTAAACAACGAGGGAGTGATGTCGGAAATCAAGACTTGGTTAACCGAACAGTTCCAAATGAAGGATCTGGGAGAAGTTGGCTACATTCTTGGGATTAAGGTCTTACGAGATCGTAAGAGAAGAATGTTGAGCTTATCCCAAGCATCCTATGTGGATACTGTGATAGCCCGGTTCTGCATGCAACTCGCCAAGAAAGGTTTGCTACCTTTCAGACATAGCGTTCATCTTTCTAGTGGGCAGTGTCCTCAGACACAGCGGGAGAAAGAAGAGATGAGTCTTGTACCATATGCTTCGGTGGTGGGTAGTCTCATGTATGCGATGCTGTGTACCAGGCCAGATATCTGTTATGTCGTTGGCATGGTAGCAAGATATCAGTCTAACCCTGGACAGGCGCACTGGACTGCTGTAAAGCATATCCTCAAGTATTTGAAAAGAACTAGGAATTTCTGCCTAGTTTATCAAAGTGAGGATTTGTGCCCTGTGGGTTATACAGACTCGGATTTCCAAGGGGACCAGGATGAGAAGAAATCGACCTCAGGATATGTGTTTACCCTGGGAGGTGGAGCTGTATCTTGGAGGAGCTCAAAGCAGAAATGCATTGCTGACTCCACCAAGGAGCGGAATATGTCACCGCCTCCGACGCCTCAAAAGAGGGGGTGTGGCTCCGGAACTAATTTTAGAGTTGGGTGTGATCTCGAGTTTGCCGAGGAGTATCACAATTTATTGTGACAACTCTGGTGCAGTGGCAAACTCAAAGGAACCGCGGTCTCACAGGGCAAGCAAACACATAGAGAGAAAGTACCATATCATATGAGAAATCGTATCGAGGGCGATGTGCTGATTAAGAAGATTGACACCGCTGACAATCTTGCTGATCCATTTACAAAGAGCTTGCCGCAGAAAGTTTACGAAAGACATATTTGTGAGCTGGGTCTGAGGTGGATGCCGACCACTGATAGTGGTTAAAAAGACAGCAGACTAGATAGATGGACTGTATACTCTGTAATAGCTTAGTTATGCTTTGATATAAGTGGGAGATTGATGGGTTTTGTATACTGAAAGCATTTATTATAATGAGTATACAACGGTTTATTTCTCGTATCTGTTAACAAACTTACATGTATGAACAATGGTATCCTCTTGTCTCACCGATAGGGACGATCATACGGCGTGTTGTAGATCGCAGAAGATAGTATGATCACTTGACCTAGTGAGACATAAACCTGATCACAGCCGATACAGCGTATGAGGATACGTCTGTCCGGATGGCTGCAGCACTATCAGAATAAGTAGTATGTCTTGGTTACTTGACATGCTGGTACGCAGAGGTGGCGTATTGATGGACCGCAGTGAGATGTATTCGTCTATCTGACATCAGCGAATACAAGATCTCATTATATTGATTGAGTCCAAACCCTAACGAAGGTTCAGGGGTTTGCACGGGTTGACTGTTGCTTTGACTTGCCATGGTGGAGAGACTAAGTAACGTGCTCGTATATCCGCATCTTGGGTAACAGCAGTTCGTGTAGTACCGCCTGAGACTAGGTTTAGGTAACCATATCTGAGTAATAGGATGGGGACATTCCCTGAGGAGCTCAATAACATTCATCGTGCCAAAGTTCTGCAGGTTGATTAATTTCAGGCACGAGTGATAAGGTTTGAGTGGTACTACTCAGGAATTATAAGATATTAATTAATTGTAGTTAGTGCTTGTCAGAGGCTCCGATTAATTAATGGATGTCCGGTAACCTTAATTATGGGGATTCTCTATTAATGCAGCCCGTTCTCATAACGTGGTAATAAAGGGGTAGGTTAGTATTAATTCTGTGGTGAAAAAGAATTAATATTAATTAATTAATTGTGTCCTGGGTTGTGGACATGGGAATTAATTAATTTTTAGGCCCACTTTATTATTTGCATTAGGTCCCAGGTCTGGCCCAATAAGTGTGCTGAATTGAGCCCAGGAGCCCACTAGGGTTTTACAACCCTAGGTCTATAAATAGACCTCTCACTCTCTGAAACCCTAGCCACTTCATAACACAATTTGAAAAACCCTAGATCTAGAGAGTGAGAGAGGGGGCGCAGATTCATAGAGGAGGGAGGAGAATTTTTGAATTTTGGTCCTGCTCAGGCCACAGATCTGCGGAGTCCTCACTAGTAGTAGATCTGATCAGCACCGGGACACAGATCTGAAGATCTAATCTGGAGAACAACAGATCTCTTCTTCCCTTTCTTTATTTTTGTTTTTCTCTAGAAATTAGTATTCTAATTTCTGTTTCCGCAGAGAAATCGAATTGCGTGGTTGAATTGAAGTTTGGAATTCAAACGCAAAAGATCGGTACAGAGACGACAGAATTACGGTAATCTCTCAATCCACAAATATGCATTAAATTCATAGGAGCGTGCTAGGTTTTTGTGAATTTGAATTATGTGCAATATCCATAAATTGATCCGGTTCAAATTGGTTTTTGGTGATTCGGTTCACGGTAAAAATCCTACACACGTTGGTCCACATCGATCGTATTTTTGTGGATTTTTATTGGATTTCAGATATATTTCTATATAATCCCCTAGGCCTATTAGGATACATCCATCACTATTATAAATAGCCCTTAGTTTCGAATATTAAGACTTATGCATTATTTTGAGAGTTAGTCACAACAATTGTAATCAGTTGGAGTTTTATTGTGGAGTTCGTGTTAGACATCGACAGTGATTTCTATCGTTCAACTATTTATGCAAGACTTTTATTGGTTTTATCTGTCTTTGATATTTCTTGTTATGTCAATGTGTAACTAAATTCTTAGTAGATTCTAGGGTTTCGAATATTATGCCTACTTGTATGATTAATTTTCCTTTCCAAATCGTAGTTTATGAATGCTAGGGTTAAATCTGATCTTAATTTACTGGCCATAATTTAAGATTCACTAGTTGAAATTTAGAGACTCAAAAGGTAATAGATTTTAATGGAAAATAGCTTCATAATGTAACTTGTTTTCTTGTCCGAAAAGAAGGAATAAATTATAGGAATAAATCTGTAGATCTCAAGGAGTTAATTATATTTTCTCAAGATCGAAAGGATAGAGATAAGTAATTAATCTACTTAGTGAATTGTCCTAAACAGAAATTCATGATAGCTTCCTGATGTTCCACTACGAAAATGAATTAAAATTGGTAATTAAGTAATTCAAGATTACATGTACGACATAATAGGTAGAAAACCCTAGGATCTATGTTTCTTCGCATTTAAATCCAAAGTCTTTCAATTCTATGTTTCATTAGTTTTCAAAATATTAAAATCAATTTCTCTGTTTTCGAATTTCCTAAACAATGGTCTGAGAACTTATGTTTCGATAGCTAGGGTTTTTCGTTATTTCACTCCTATGGGATACGATAATTTTATTTCACTGCTATACTATTAACTTAGCTAAGTTGCTAATAAAATAATTAGAGATCAAATTTTGGCGCCGTTGCCGGGGAGTGAATAGAATTAACCTTACTATTACTTCTGTAATTGGACTATTGATTTAGGCTATAAAATTTTCGCACTTTTATTTTCTTTATATTTTTGCATTTTTATTCTCGATGTTGATCGACTCCAGTTCACATCGATGGACGCGAATTAAATATTTACATCGGTCGACTTGCTTTCACGTCGATCGAAGTTGACAGTTTTGCGTCGGTTATTTTCTTTTTAGTTAGTTTTGTTTTGTTATTTTTCTTTGCAGTTTTATTCACTACCTCATTTGCTGTATAGGTAATGTATGATTACAAGGGCCAAGGGCAAGGAACTGATAGAGTACGATCCAGAAATTGAAGCTACTTGCCCAAGGAACAAGAGGAGAAAAAATCAAGAACTAGTAAGCTCAAGTAATCAACCAATGGCCGAAAACGTGCCACCACTAGTGGAACCACCACCCCCACTGCAACTAACTCCGAAGGAACAAGCTGAACTTGTTCGAGAAGTTCAAACTATGAGGGTGCAACTACAACAGCTGAACCTCAAGAGAAACAACCAGAACAACCGGCATCTTCGCCGCAACCCACTCTTTGAAGATGACCCTAAAGAAGACGAGGAACCGCTAGAGGAACCTTTTGATGATGAGGATGAGGATGAGGATGCCATTCCAAAGAGGTACCATCCTCGATTTTAGAAGATAGACTTCAGGATTGGCATTAACGCCAATAACTTCGATCTGAAGTCTGTATTGGTGCAGATTGTGCAACAAAATAAATTTGGTGGGAGAGCTACTGAGGATCCATATGTGCACCTTGACAAGTTCATTCTGCTGTGCAACACTATCAAGATCAATTGAGTCAGTCACAACGCTATCAGGATGCATCTGTTCACATTTTCTCTTTGTGATAAGGCACATGCCTGGTTTACTGCACTGGACAAGGGCAGTATCAGCACATGGACGGAGCTGAGGAATGAGTTCCTAGGGAACTTCTTCCCTCTGAGCATCATCAGACAGAGAAGAAAGAAGATCACCAGATTTGCCTAGTGACCTGATGAGAGCTTCTACGAGGCATGGGAATGGTACAAGGAATTGCTGAGATCCTGCCCAGGCCATTGTATACCTCTAGGAGAGCAGGCAGAGATATTCTATGAAGGGCTGAATGATAGGACCGTTGAGTTGGTGGATGACACACTAGGCGACACTATCATGACCAAGAGTGGAACGAAGGCTATGGAGTTCTTCCAGAAGATGGCCAACAACAATCACCGATGGTCCCAATTCATCATCGACTTGTGAAGGATGTGGAGAAAGTCACTGAGGAACCTAATCTTGGCAGCCGAGGTGAAAAAGTTGCGGGAGGACTTTGTTGCACTGAAAGCGGAGCAGACAGTTGATGTGGTGGAGCCAGTTCAAGCTCCGGTTGAGGGGGACTGCGTGGATGTTAACTTCGTCCAAAGGGGTAGTTACCAAAATAACTACCGCGACAGATATCAGTAGAACAGCCAGCCCTACAACTACAACAACGCAAGGAACCATCCTGGGTTTTCCTATCGAACCTTCAAGCCGTGGAGCAGCCACCATCTGGATTTGCAATGCAAGATAGAGTTGTGGTGGAGAAGAAGAAGCCAAATCTTGAGGATATTTTGGCCAAGTTTATGCAAGTCCACTAACAAAGTGGGGAAATTGGAGCAAGAGATCTCTGGAGTAAATACCAAAGTAGACCATGTGGAGAAGCACATGCAGATCATAGAGATGCAGGTCAGTCAGATCACCAATGCCCTCGGAACTCAGCACAAGCCCAGACAGCTGCCGAGCAACACTCAAGTCAACCCCAACAACCAAAGGAGCACAATCAACGCCATCACTCTTAGAGGGGGAAAATCATACGCGAGGCCAAAGAATCTAGGATCGGACCCACCGGAGATCGAGGAGAACGAGCAGGCTGAAGAAATTGTTGGTAAGACCTTGGTTTTGATCGGCGTGGAGGACGTCAATCGAAGTCGAGGCACAGGAGGTGATCTCGCAAAACACTCCGCGTCGACCAACACGGAGCCATGTCAGTCAACACCGATGTCTGTTCCCCCTCCAAAGAAGCTGTTGAGGTTGTTTCCACAGCGGTTTGCCAAGATAAAGATGAATGAGCGGTATGCACGATTTCTGGAGAACATGAAGAAGGTGCATATCAACATTCACTAGTTGAAGCACAACAAGAGATGCCCGGCTACATCAAATTTCTAAAGTACATGGTCTCTCAGAAATAACCCTTCCTGGAGCAAGAGACGGTCAACTTGTTCGAGGAATGCAATGCGGTGATTCAGAAGAACATGCCGCTGAAGAGGGAGGACCCGGGATCCTTCATGATCTCCTGCGTCATTGGAGGAGAGACCTTTGGGAAGGTCCTTTGTGATTCCGGCGCGTCCAACAACTTAATGCGCTGTCCATATTCAAGAGGTTGGCTATTGGAAGCATCAAGCCAACCACCATCTCACTTCAGATGGTCGATCACTCTGTCTCATACCCGAGGGACATTGTCGAGGATGTGCTCGTCAAGGTCAAAGACTTCATCATCCCAGCTGACTTTGTGATCTTAGACATGGAGGAGGACCACAGCATTCCATTGATTCTGGGGAGGTATTTTCTGAAGATTGGGAGAGCCCTAATTGACATTCGAGAAGGGAAACTGACATTTTGCGTCAATGGCAAATCGGTCACCTTCTCTATTTACAAGTCGATATAGAAACACAATGACGAGAGCTACCAGGAAGAATGCCACATGATCAACTGCTACGATCCGGTGATCTCCTCACCCTTATCTTCCCTTAAGTCTAATCAATATTTTTTGGAAAATCATTTACTGCACTTACTTTTCTCTTTTTCAGATCTGGATGAGGCTAATGATGTGATTGTAGACATGGTGATGGAGCTGGACGTGCGAGATGAGATACCAAGGGCGGTGGATGACAAAAGGGGAGATTGTCATCCCGATATCGCCAAAAAGCCAAAGGAAAATGAGTGGAGGCTTTGACATCGCTCGATGCACGGAGCATGTTGATTGACCGACGCAAATTTTGCACGTCGATCTACATGGATTTGAAGTTGGTCGAGGTACTTAGTGCAGTCGACTAACCTGGCAAGTCAATCAAAGCAACGAGATGTGGAAAAGGGGGTTTGACAAGAATTCTCGCATCGATCGATGCCAAATGTGTGTCGGTCGAAGTCAAGATTGAAACATCGAATTCTAGCCCCGATCCGCTTGCTCTAGACCTCAAGCCTCTACCCAAGCACCTAAGGTACGCGTATTTGGGATCTAATGACACTTACCCTGTAATTGTCTCTGCGTTTCAGACACAGGTTGAACTAGACAAATTACTTCTAGTTCTGAGGAAGTACAAGTCCGCCTTTGGGTGGACATTGGGAGACATCAAGGGGATCAACCCTTTGCTGTGCATGCACAAGATAATTCAGGAGGAAGATGCAAAGCCAAAGAGACAAGTGCAACGAAGACTGAACCCGGTCATGCAGGAGGCCGTTAACAAGGAGGTTCTAAAGCTCCTAGACCACGACATGATCTACCCAATCTCCGACAGCAAATGGGTGAGCCCCACTCAAGTGGTGGCCAAGAAAGGGAGGATGCAGACCGTGAAGGGCAAAAATGGAGAAGAGATCGCGATGCGACCTATCACTGGATGGCGGTTCTGCATCGACTACCGGGCTCTCAACGCCGCCACGTGCAATGATCACTTCCCCCTCCCATTTATTGATCAAATGCTTGACAGGTTATCTGGTTACCCTTTTTCCTATTTTCTTGATGGTTATTCAGGGTACAACGAGATCGCAGTAGCACTGGAGGACCAGCACAAGACTGCATTCACCTGTCCTTATGGAGTTTTAGCATACCGACGGATGTCGTTTGGCCTATGCAATGCACCGGCAACCTTCCAGAGATGCATGATGGCTATCTTCCACGACCTGATTGAAGAATTCATGGAGGTATTCATGGACGACTTTTCAATTTTTGGTAGCTCATTTGACGTTTGTTTGTAGAATTTGGCTACTGTACTGAAGAGATGTACCGAGACCAACCTGTGTCTCAACTGGGAGAACTGCGTATATGAGCTTTGGAGACCTATTTTGCAGATAATCAGGCTTACGATTATGATAATGCAGGCATTGCATTAAAAGAAAAAAGAATGTTGGATGTGGAGAAAAATTGTGAAGATTTCATATAAATTTATGGATATTCTACATATTTATTAATCATTAGCGTACATTTGACACTAAATTTATTTTATTTTTTTGAAAAAAGTCGTCTTAATAAGAAAATTTATTATGATTTCAACTAGTTATATTTAAAAAATCAAATGATTAGATTTTTTTGTGACAATTTGAAATATTTCGCAAAATATATATGCGTAACTGCCAAACACATTTTTAAATAATGTATCGCCAAAATATGTGTAGAAGTCCATTTAGGTCTAACGACTAAGTGAGTCGGACAATTATAAGAGGCCCTAGCTACTTCGTGAAAAACCAATTACTATCTGACAAAGATTCAGAGGAGCTAACAATTGAGAAAAGAAATGATAAGACTGGTTGTTCTTACAACTGACACCAATGTTAGTCAACAAATGATTGCCTCAAAGAAAATGTCAAGAGGAAGAATATATCTATTATAGAAGGATAACTGGGATTAGAGAAAAAGGAGTACGAGACCAATCAAGAAAATCCTCCTAGGACTAGGCGCAGTTTCTAGAAGACTGACAATACATTTAAGTATGGCTGGAAATTTGTGCGTGTCGGTTGTTATCATATCAAATCATTATCATGTCATATGTTACCATGTTCATATTTAGAGCTTCACGGATCATGTTGTGTACATGTTTAGAGCTTTATGAGTTGTGTCATATTTGTGTCCTATATTATCGTACAGATTCGTGTCGTATCAAAAGTTGTTGCCCTAAGTGTAGGGCTAGAAATTTGTGCGTCAATTTCATTATCGTGTCGGGTCGTTATCGTGTTGTATGTTATTGTGTTTGAGTTTAGATCTTAATGGATCATTTCATATTCATGTCCATTATTATTGTGATGATACTTGCACGATTATAACGCCCTGCGCAATGCGCAAGCAGAAATCTAGTGTAATTTTAACACTAAATCCACTCACCCATAACAGAGAGAAAAGATAGATGGGTGAATTCATTTCAAGAAATGATGTTAAACTCAAGTTACACTTATATCCAATAATAATCACCACATCAATTCTCCGAAAGCTGTGGGCGAGTGAAATGTGCAGCAACTGAAATTCCTTTACTTCTGATCCATTTATGACTCCTGCGCCGCACAAATTTGAGCAGAAATAATTATGAGAGGCAAGTGGGGTGATGGGGGGTTGACACGTGGCACGATCCCACCCGTCGTGGTTCCGAATTCGTTATTTCATGTAATAACCCCGTTAATCAACCTTCATTGGTTCATAATTTGACATGCATTGTCCAATTTAGAAAATGGACATTCATGGAAATGCTCTAAATTACAAATCCTACCCGTGGGTACAATTCCACAATTTTTGGAATTTCCCCGTTTTCACCCCGAACTTAATAGTTTGAAAAATCATAAAATATTCCATGGGTCTCGGAATCTCATTCCGATTGTTTCTATAAATCTTATAAATCAATTCCACATATACCCTAGCTCGGTGAAAGAAACGGAGCTCTCGGGTGCAAGTTGTCAATTTTAACGTACCCAAAACACACTAAAAACCCTGGTTCATCGCGCAAGGGTTTTCTACGTAAAGTTCGTCTGCATGGTTGCTTAGGGTTTCTTAAAACGTACTCATGGGCATTTTGTTTGCATGAAATGGACATGCATACAACAACGGGTGTCGAAAATTGAGTAACGAACAATTTAAGGGCAAAAATAAATAACCCCTTTATTTAATAATTAATTAAGCTAAAAGTCGCTTAATAAAACTCAGGATATTACACCCTCCGTGTCACAGCCCGAAACGGGGCCCATGCGATAGTCACGCATGTTGATAAACATGCTTAAGAGATATGTTGTTCATGTTCTACTTAGGTTTCCAACTACTATCTAGCATGCAAGTATCAAATCATCAATTTCGCAACAACACCAACCCAATTCGACACCAACCAACCATAATTTCACAATTATGTCCATCCTCCAACTAATATTTAATTTACTCATCAACATCAACCCTAAGCCCTAAAACCAACACACACAACTCCAAAAGCATGCAAAGGAAGTGAAAGAGGTCAAGAATCAAACACTTGGTGTGCAGAGAAATTTTCAGCACTAGGGCACAAAAGGTGGCGCCCATTTCAAGCTCCTCCCGAGCTCCAATCTTCGATCTTCTTGTATAGATGGCCTTGTTGGTACTAGGTCTTCCAAAACTCGAGAATGAAGAGCTGATATAGGGGTTAGGATTTCGAAAATTTTGGGGGAAATTGATTCTACTTGGATAGAATTAAAGAGGGGGGGCAAGAGGATGAATGTTTGTTCTTGGAGTGGACAAAAATTATTGGTGAAAGGGGTGATCTTCAAGCTTTTTGGGGCTGCCGTAGTTCATCAATGGAGGAAAGTTGAAAAAGGAAGAGAGTAGAAAGAAGAGGGGAGGCGTGCGTGAGAGAAAAAGAGAGGAGGGGAGTGTTCACATTTTATGCATTGACTTATAATACAATTATTCCTCCCCAATTAATATACTAAAATACAACTTATAAGACTAGTGGTGAAAAGTCACACATCAATTTAATGTATAACTCTATAATTCCCAAAAATTATATTACATAGTTTCTATATTCTTGCTTACCAAGTTTTAAATAATTTTTCTTTTCTAAAAAAAAAACATTTAATACACATATTATGTAGTATCATATATAAGTTTATACTCCCCAATTATAAGTGAATAATCTCGAATATACTACATGGGAGAAAATATAATTATACTCCAGTCAATTTAATCACTTGTTACCAACAAATAAATTTCCTTCATTAAGAATAAATCATAACATGAAGAACTAAATCAAATATGCCCCAACATAATTAAATAATCTAGCACAAAATAAAAAAAATAAAAGGGCGCATCGAATAAATTCTGAGCTTAATTATTTGTTCGAGCCTAAATTTTCAAGATCTTAAGTTATTTATGCTAGAATAAGCTAGTTGTCGTTCTTACTCAACGCGGTAGATTTTTGCGCGATTAATTAAATTAAGCAATAAGCCGATAAATTACAATACGTGAATTGATCTAGCAACCCACCTTCCATAGAATAATTTAATGTCGCTACTTTATTAAGGGCATTTATTTCAAGAAATTAATTCATGAAAATAGTAAAAATCACGGGTGTTACACTCCGTCCCAAATTAATAGTCCCAAAGTGAATTAACACAGTAACCAATATTTGTGAGTGCAGTGGAATTAATATTTTATTAGTGTGTGTGAAAAAGTTTACCATTTTAGGAAATGAGACTAATAAATGAGACAGATTAAAAAGAAAAGTGGGACTAATAAATAGGCACAGATGGAGTATTATCTAATTAAGTTTCATCAATTAAATTAACATATCTTTAAGAATGAATATATATTCAATTACATTAGAATGAACTATTCAAATAACTTAAGTAACGCCAAATTAAGGTGAATATAGCAAACTGTGTTCCAATTTCTTTTTTTAAAATACTAATTATTACTATATATTTAAGTATTCACATGTTTATCAATGTAAAATGCCGATAATTGTTTCATAATATAGTTAGCATGGTTTAAGTCAAAGTAGACAGTCAAATAAAATAATATTACCAAATATATAACCTAAAAAAATTAGTCAATCAACACAAAAATATTACTCTAATTGTCTTAACAAATATTATCATTTACAATTTTTTTAGATTAAATCTCTTTCCATCCCAATCTATCATTCCTACAAGACAATTTGTTTAATCTATATTCATTATGAATATATATTTCCTTGACTAAATCAACCCTAAAGCAATATAATCAATAAAGAATTAAGAGAGAGGACTAAAGGACAAGATGGGAATTGGAAGAAAATTTTTTTAAAAAAAGGAATAATGAAATCCAAATATAAAACAAGAGAAAATAGAATTTTAAGATATATATAGTTTAACTCAAAAATCAAGTCAACTGGTCTTTACAGTCTACTTAACATGCATTTATGTGGTGTTAGTTTTCATTCTTCATAATTCTTTTTGTCTTAGTATTTGAAAATGCCCTTTTCTATAAAGAAAGTAATGAAAATATCCTCTTTTATAAAAACATTCAAAAATGCCCCAAAGTACGTTTTCTGACAAATTATTTTGATTAACAGTCAAATCGAGACAATTATTTTGTGATGATATTGAGATCATTGCTTGAAAATGGATTTTTAACTAATTTAATATATTTCTAAATTAAAACAATCAAGTAAAGACCTTAAAATAATGATTAAAAAAATATATTCCGACCTTAGTTGGTAGGCACCGGTCGATACCGAAAATTTCTTGTAATACCCCGTATAAATTTCAATCTTGTAATACTTGCTCGGAATTGATAAATAAGATATCTCTATTTTAGACTTGTTAGAAGTCTTTTATTTTATTAGAAAATGTATTTTGAGTTTAGTATTTACGCTTGGAGAGGTTGAATTATCATGTATTTGGAGGTATCTTGGTGAGAATTAAGATAATATGATTGAAGGAATTGATTTTGGAGGTTATTGCATGTATCCTTTGAATTATTATGTTGGAATTATTGAGGAAATTTAATCATACATGGATATATATTTAGATATTCCCATAATCATAAGTTGGAGAAATATATATATATCCCAATTATATAAAATTATACCATACATTATGCAGCCATATAAATAGGGACTATATTATTATTAACCTTATTTTATTCAATTTAGAGTGAAAAAATTCTGAGTGAACCCTCTCCAGCCCCAAACCCGTCAGCCTGTTTCCAGCCCTATTTCTGGCTGATTCCAGCAACATTCTGGCGAGTGACCACCACCATAGCGTAGCTCTTGAGCCGAGCTTCGATTTGAGTACTTGTGGACCTCGAGAGGACAAGTAACGAGGGAGATATCGCTGTTTGAAGCAAGGTAAGAATTTCTTGCGAAAATCTGAGTTTTTTGATTTTAATCTCCAGTTTCCGGCGGAATTCCGGCGTTTTTACCTTGGATTCGTATTCCACATCACGTAGGGAACGTTCTCACACCAAGAACGCAACTTTTGGACGCCGGAAAACCTCAGTCGCCGCCGCACGTGGAGGAGCTCCAGCGAGGTAATGAATGTCTCCATTTTTTTCATCTTATTTCCGAGTTTCTAGGGTAGATCTTGTTCCTAGTGGTCTGGGGAACTCAAATATGTAATTGCATGTTGAATCGGGGTAGTGGTTAGTGTTTTACAGCAAGTTGCAGGTCTCCGATCGCGAGTCGTCGCCGGAGAAGATGATCTCCGTCGATCGACGGGACAGCTTCGTCGATCGACGCAGCAGGAGGAGCTCGTCGATCGACGGGACATCCCAGTCGATCGACGCGTCGACCAGAGGCCATCGATCGACGGGAGGTGTCCGTCGACCGACGCCGAAGTTCAGAGGGGGGAAAGACGTTGTGTTCTTATTCCTTCGAATCCGTTTGTTTACGATTTAGATATAATGTCCTATATATATATGTATCGTATTGACTCGAGAACCTTATTCGGTTGTAGGAACTTGAACACAAGGATTGAGCGAGCTCATTCTAGCAGGAAAAACATCTAACAAAAGCTGATAACGAGGTGGGAAACTATTTCAATTAAAAGCAAAATGCGTATTTCCTTTTCAAAATGGGTATAAACTGTTTTGCTTTAAAATGAAACTGCTATGCTTGTTTTGTGTTATCTTATCTGTCCTCTGTCGTTTCCCAACGACAAGAGAGAATAACTATTGAGTTTGGAACCAGATTCTCATAACTGCGCTAGAACTCAATTAGTACATTTGGAGTAGCGACTCCATATGATGGGAATTGGAAGATATAAGGTGGAATTTGTTATACTTGAATGTGGAATTGTGAATGAGATTGATTATGATGATGATGTTGGTAATTTGATTGTGATTTATGATTGATAAGCGATCGGGTCTCAAAATGGATTTCTGAGACTAGTGCACTCTAGATGACAGTAGGTTGTATGTATACTTCCTTAACTGATCATCGTAACTCGGAAGCCGGCCAACTTCCAGTTACAACACTGAAACAGATAAGATAATACCTAAAATAACGCGCGTGTGAAATAAAATGTTTTGGCGAACACGGTTCTTTTCAACAAAATCCCGTGATTAGCTGTGTGAGTGCATAGCATGTTTCCTATATAAATGTATATTTCGGGCATGTTTCTCATTAGGTACGAAAGTACTCAGCCTCTCGCGTTCTTTGTAAAACGTGCAGGTTAAGCAGCATGGATGGAGGTAGCGGGTGTAAGCTGGAGGAGCAAAGGAGTTATTTCTGAAAATTATTAGATCCTGTGACATGTATCTTCATATACATGTCACCATCACGCTACACACACGCTGCTACACTCTCTGAATTTTCCTTCCTTTTGATTATCTAACTTTGAATACTGTTTTGTTAAACGACTCGAAGTACATGCTATAAATACTTTTATCTTTTCTCTATATTAAAAGTCTTCCGCTTGTTTACTCTTGAAAATGTGTTGATAAAACCTGAAACATCAATGTAACGTGGCTCCATATTGGGAAGGTCAGATGGGGGCGTTACAGAGGTGATATCAGAGCGATGTTTTCAAAATTTTTAAAAGGATTTCAAATTTCTATGAAAACTTCGAGTCATAGAGGTGTTTTATTTGGGAAAAGATCGTGAGAAATACACTCCATGCTTACACCCTACTCCATCCTGCGCTACCTGAGGTATGTTTTCAAGTTTTGAAAGTTTTCAAGTTTCTAAAGTTTAAAAAGTTTCCCTACTTGCAATTTTAGTATGATTTGAATGATTTGAAACAGTGTGAGTCTTTTTGAAAGCAATTGAAATTTGGAAAGAAAAATGGCTTATTCATGGAGTGAAAAGGATGGGTTGATTGGGTTGAGTTGAAGTTTTGTGATTCAATGAGAATGTTAATATTGTCGATGTTGAAAGTGGTTGAAATTGTGATTGTGGAGGATGGGAAATTTTATGATTTGAAAGTTTTGAGGGTTATATGTGAAAAAAAAAATTATGTTTTGGCACCGGTGAGGTGACCACCTGGAAAATGTGAGTTAATTGTGAAGTACCAATTTGATATTTGAATAAATTGCAAGTAACCAAACCTCAATATAATGGCTATAGATGCATAGAGAATAATGAGCTATTAAGTGATACGATCTGCTATTGAGTGGAAGGATAACCTGAATGAACTGAACTGAATAATTGTGGGCCTTAAAAAGGCGTTGACTTGATTTGGTGTGGAAATTGAAAATTTCCTGGATTATTGGTTTAATGGCTTGTGAGAGTTGGTTGACTTGTAGAAACTACAAGTGAGTATGTGAGCGTACAAAATGTACACAGTGGTTGTTGAATGTATAGACTCAAAATGAGTCAGTGTGTGTGTGAGGATCCGAGGGAACCTCAGTTGGGTGTGGTGTAATTATTATATATGACCTCGTACTAACTGTTTATTATATGTTTTGGTGACAGATGGCATCACATGATCGATTAGTGAGACGTTTCCGAGAGAGACTACCTTTCACTGAGGATAACCTCGCGGGAGCTTTAGTGGAGTATTTGGAATTATGGAAAAGAGTACGCCATCGGGGAGTGACAGATAGAGAGGCGATGGAGCTAACCATGAACTTTATGCCGGAAAGATGGTCTAGATGGGTAGTATCATTGGTTAGGTGGCATTCTGATAGCGAGATAGGTACTGCGAGGAGTTATGAACGTTTTATGGGGGATTTGCTTCAGAGGGTAGTTGTTGAGGGGAACCCTTCGCCAGCATCTTCTAGAGGTACAGAGGTATCTCGGACCAGGGCCTCGTCACCTGAGTACACTCCAGCTTCGCCACCAGCGCCAGCTAGTGTCCCGATTGCACCCGTACATGCCCCTACGTCAAGACGGAGAGTACGACCTGTGCCTAGTACTCCGACAGCGGCATACATGCCATTTCAGCTTGGATATCCGCAGGGAGGGATTTATGATCCATATGCACTAGGCAGCATGTCCATGACTACGGTACAATCACCTACTCAGTATCAGGACCCGACGATGTCTACAGGAGATCACAGACCACCAGTTTCGTCGTATCCGCAGTCACAGTGGGATGTGGGAGGACCCAGTCATGCCGTGCCAGCCCAGGATTCAGGTCAGGATAGTGCAGAGATGTGGCCCAGGCCGACACCTAGTGGACAGGAGGACATGTTTGGTGGATACGGGACCATTCACGATTATGGGACGAGGCAGAGACCGATCTGCTTGTCCAGTGATACCGACGGCAGTCGGGGCAGGAGGACGGATGCTCCGGATGGAGGAGAGGGAGCGATGGAGGCCGAGAATGATGAGGAGAAGGAGGATCCGTCTGAGGGATCTGAGGGATCCGATTGACAGATTTGACGACTTTGTTGTTTAGTTACTTGTATTTTGTATTGAACTTTTTCCTATCATTGAACCCTTTGTCGTTGTATTGTTGACTCTTATCATGATGATTTTGTTGGAAGATTTATGATTATATTTTGGAACCTCTTTTGATTATGGATGAGATGGGTGGAATATTTAAAAGCTTTGAGTGAGTAATGAATGGGTGTTAAGAGATTGTTGACAAGATGGATGTTATACGGTGAAATTAATATGGAATTGTTGAATTAATGTTGTTTTGCAGAATAGAGTAATGGAATTTATTGAGCCAAGAAGAGGGAGAGGCCGAGGCCGAGGCAGAGGCCGAGGCAGAGGAAGAGGCAGAGGCCAGAGAGGTCGGGGACGTGGGAGAGCCATCCCACAGCCGATTTATGAAGAACCCCATTGGGAAGAAGTCCCGACAAACCAAGATTTTGAGGGGCTAGAAATCTTGTCAGATGATGAAGAGACTGCAGGACAGCAGGGACCAATTCCGCCACCCCAAAGAAATGCACCAGAAATCCCATCAGTTATGTGGGTTGAGACGTTCAGGAAACAACACCCACCTACTTTTGATGGCACTGAAGGACCCACCGCCGCTGAGGATTGGGTCAGAGAACTCGAAAAGATATTTAAACACATGAGGTGCTCCGAGGAGGAGAAGGTTAATTGCATGTCCTACCAGCTCAAGGGTAAGGCTGATAGATGGTGGGAGACTTATGCTAAGTCTATTGCACCAGCAGAAAGGGACCACATCAGCTGGGAGAGCTTCAAAGGAGCATTTTTCGAGAAGTATGTTCCTAAGCAGTACCGGAGGGAGAGAACAATTGAATTCTTTTTGTTTGAGCAGGGAAAGCTGTCAGTTGAAGAATATGATACAAAGTTTGGTGAGCTTCTGCAAATGGCACCACATCTGGTGGATACGCCGCAGAAGATGGCTGATAAGTTCTGAGATGGGTTGCGTAAGGACATTCGTACGCAGTTGGCCACTATGAAGGGATTAAGTTATCAGGAATTGCTGAGCCACGCATTGGACATTGAGGCATCACAGACTATGAAGGAAATGCCTGAATGGGGAGCGCATGAGGCGCAAGCTTCTGGATCGAACCAGAAGAGAAAATTTGAGGAGCCGCCAAGGCAATTTATTCAGGGTCAGGGTAGTCAGAAGCGCCATGACCAAGGCAGACAGCAAAATTTCCAAGGAAGGCCAAATCAGCAGAACTTTCAAAGATTTAATCCTAACCCTCACCAATTTCAGAGGCGTGATCAAGCAGGACCGCAAAACTGTCAAAGATGCGGCAGAAAACACACTGGAGGGTGTCAGGGGAACGCAGTTAGATGCTTTAACTGTGGAGGGCAAGGCCATTACGCAAATAACTGCTCTACACCGCCAGCCCAAGGAGGCAACTGCCAGAATTTCCCAAGACCCAGAAATCAACAGTTGAGAGCAATCAGAGGTCACCGCCAGCCTTGGAGAGGTAATGCTGGGAATCGAGGAGGAGGCCGGCAGGGCAATCAGGCGCCGCCGAGGAATCCAGAAGGAAATCAGCAAGGTGGAAATGAGCAGCCAAGGAGAGGCAGGGCTTATGCTTTGGATGGTAATCCAGATGATGGTAATCTGGCAGGTATGGGATGCATTAATGATATACCTGTTATGGTATTATTCGATACTAGAGCATCGCATACATTCATTTCATCTGCATGTGTTGAGGCATTAGGACTTAAAGTAGAAAAGAACAGTCAGGACTTGAACGTAGCAATACCTTCAGGAGAAACAACTATTTCTACTTTAGTGTGCCGAGACTTGAGAATCAAGATGAACGAGAATGAAATTCAAGTAACTGAACTGAACGTTTTGGATATTTATGACGTAGATGTAATCCTAGGAATGAATTGGTTGTCAGAGAACAAGGCGTCGATTTTGTGTCGTGAGAGAAGAGTGATCATTCCTCAGCTAGGAAATGAGGAGGCAATTGTACATGGATTTAAGAAGAGTCAGAGAGTACCCATGATTTCAGCGATTCAAGCAACGAAGTTGTTGCAAAAAGTCGGAAATCAAGCCTTCTTAGTGTATTTGGAAGGAGAAGAGAAGTCTGAACTGACTGTACAAGATGTTCCAATAGTAAAAGAGTTTGAAGACGTATTTCCAAAGAAACTACCGGGATTGCCGCCAGACAGGCAGGTAGAGTTCACCATTGATCTGGAACCGGGTGCGGCACCAATTTCTAAAGCGCCGTACCGCATGGCCCCGAAGGAGTTGCAAGAACTGAAGGTTCAGCTTCAAGAGTTGATGGACATGGATTATATCAGGCCAAGCGTGTCACCATGGGGTGCACCGGTTCTGTTCGTTAAGAAGAAGGACGGGTCAATGCGTATGTGCATTGATTATCGGGAGCTGAACAAGTTAACATTGAAGAACAGATATCCATTGCCGAGGATCGATGATCTTTTCGATCAGCTCATGGGAGCTAAGGTATTTTCTAAGATCGATCTTCGATCAGGGTATCA
>JAPKLW010001477.1:0-10457 GCA_026898455.1 Plectranthus barbatus
AGGAAAAAAATATCAAGCAAGCAGCTCAATTATTCATTCTCTCTCTCGCTCAGCTCCCAACCCCAACACCAGACCCCGTCGCCTTCTTCCCAATTTTCCGGCCAAACCACCACGAATCAGCCATCGACTATAAAAGGAGAATTAAAGTAAACGGCGAGAGACTTCTAAAGAGTACTTATACGCATGATTTGGTTGAGAAACGAGGGAGATACGGCTGTGATAACAGAGGTTGTTGGTAAGTGCCGCTGCCGTAAATCTGCTTCGCGCCCCACCTTTATGCGCATTTTTCAGGCAGATCGGGATCGAATCGGCCGACGACATCTAAAGGCCGAAGCAAGATCTTGCTTCAAGCTTTCCATAGAATCCAGAATCATCCAAATCCATCGAGGATCGAGCGAGATACGACACCATTTGCAGGGGTTGTTTAACTGCCGACTCCGCAAAAACTGCTTCGTGCCTCCATCTTCATGCGCGATTTTCAGAGCGATGGAGCAAGAATCTGACCCCAATTTATGAAGACCAAACAAAGATGGTGCTTCAGACTTTCCACGGAAGCTGGAATCACTCCGATCCGATGTGTATCGATGGAGATACAGCCCCATTTACAGGCCCCGCCGGTAAGGTTTTCCGACACCGTAACCTCCATTGAAACTTCAGTTAAACGTTGATGGATACGTGTTTGAGCTATATATTCTTGTTCCTTGTGTTGTTGGGAATGTTTTGGTAGCCTCGGATTATCACCACAGCCGACGAATCGCCGGAACCGACTAGAGGAGAGCTCACGCAGGAGAGGGTTTTTGGTGTTTTCTTCACCTGCAAGTTCTTGCGTTTTCAGTCATGTAGGTCGATTATAGTGCATCCTATCGTGTGCCTAGTGGTGTCTAGAGGTTAGGGGTGAGTCGGGGGAAGTCGAAATGGCCGGAAGTGGCTGGGGGAAATCGGCAGGGGCTGAATGCGCCCTGTGCGCGTCGAGCTGGTCGACGTCTCCGGCGTCGGTAGACGTCCCTGCAGTGGCCGAAGCTCCGGCCGTCGGTCGACACGCCGGCGGCGGTCGAAGGCAGCTCCGCCGACGTTCGTTGTCTCTCTTTCTCGTTATATGTATATATCTATTTACGTAAAAATGAGAGAAAATAAAAGATTATCTCTCTCCAATTATAAATATATATATATATATATATATACGGGAGCGTTATAGTATCAACCAACCCCCGGATAAGAAATAAGACCAAATCTGGATCTTTCATTTTATTAATGAACGGTTCAGATTAAATTTTGATATTAAAAAAATTCGCTGCATATATAGTTTAAAAAAGTTGCATATAAGGGTAAATAGGTCATTATGCAATAAATTAAATCTTCCCATATATTTTTTATTCGAATTTCACGGTGGTGGTTGCCGCATTAACAGCGCACGATTTTTAATCTATCTACCGCATTTACATCACATTCAAACCACAACCACCGTAAAAAAAAAAAACTTACAGCAGAGAGAAAGAGGAAGAACATCGCGTCCGGTCGGGGTGAAGAGAAAAACGACGGCGAAGGTTAGTATCACCACCGGAAAACATTCGTTTTTAAGTTTTATTACATATTTCCTCATGGTTTTTATGTATTGCGGTTCAGAAAGATTTCTGGAAATCGATTTCAACGGATGAAGTCTTACAACTTACAAAAACAATGAATTGCGTTGATTTAATATGTGATTATGATGCTTCTGTGAAGTACGAAACTCTATAAACTGCCATTTTTGTTAAGATTTTGAAATTTTTTTTTGGTTTTTTTTTTTTGGCGAGGCTTAGCGAACACGAAAATCGCATTCCGCCGGAAAATTGAAGTGAACAACCAACGAAGTCGACAATTCAGGTATGGGCTAGACGAGTTTGAACTGTGAATTATGCAATTTTTGATTTTTTTTTGCATTATTCGGTATTGTAGTGCAAATTTTAGGACTTTTTACTGTGATAATTTGGGGCAACATTTGTAATTTTTTTATTCAATCTGTGAAACAACTACTCGAAGTATTATAACGTACTACCTGACAGAATTATATGCAACTTTTATTGAAATCAACTGCAATTTTTAAAACTAAATCTACAGTAAAAATATATAATTGTTTTACATGAATGACATTTGATTCATGTATAATAAAAATATACAAAAACAATATTAATGCAATAACTATGAACTACGAATGCGAAATCACACTGAATAAGAATTCATCTTATTTTTTAAGTTTATTTCTATATTATAGGTAATGTACTGTAACTTTTAGAACTTTTAAATGTGATAAATGAGGTCATCCACTGTTCTCATTTACTTATATATTTTGGAATAATTAATCATATTGTGTGATTAATATAAATGACAAAATTATATGCAAGTTTTATTCAAATATAAGGCATGTATATAAAACATAAACTGCAGTATAATTACTCATTCGACTTTGTTTAAAACAGTTTAAAATGTAATATATTAATTCAAAATAGAATAATGCTAAAACATAAATAAATATTTTACTTGTTTGACTGATATATCAATTAATGTTTAGTATACGATAATGTATTAAAAGTTGCTATAACTGCACTAATGGTGAACTTATGGTTCAACATTATTTAGTTTTCATATGCATATATGCATAAATTATGTATTGGTAATGTCAATTAATAATCCATTTCACTGTATTTATTTATTCACATACCAATGGTGATAATTCATGAAAGCATGAAAACATTAGAAAAGAGATATTTATTTGCAAGATATATTTTTATGTTCTGCACCTTTGTTTAACTATAACTGCATTTAAATGATAGATATTTTGTATATGAAATTATTAAAATTATAGATTCATTTAAAAATTATATTTTTATATTATGCACCTTTGTTTAACTATAACTGCACTTAAATGATAGATATTTTGTACATGAAAATATTAAAATTATATATTCATTTGGAAATTATAATTTAATGTTATGCACCTTTGTTTAATTATAACTGCACTTAAATGATTGATATTTTGTGTCGAATAGTTCACTAAATAGTCAATTCACACATGGATACATTCAGGGGAGAATCTGCAAATGATTGGGACATTGGACTGAATCCGAGATCGAAGCTTGAGCTAAAACTTCTACGAATGGAGATGTGCCAGACATTAATCGGATCAAAGAACAACTAGCTGGGAAAGAAATACATCACAATTGCCAACGACTTCTTCAAACAACATTGCAAGGACCAAAAACTTGACATGGCAAAGTACTTGGATACTATCCACTAGACATTTCGGTTTAAAGAATGGGAAAATTTCATGTTGCTCTTTTTTTGTGCATCTTTTGAAGACATATCAGTTACATATTTATTAGAACTAGAAAGTATCATTTTGACTGTTGAAAGTACTTTATTTATGTTAAAGGGATTAAGTTTTTAGCAAAAATTTTGTTATATTGTTACTGCAATTTTACAGGCGAATTAACTGCAACTCTTTCAACTATCATTACTTACAATTAAAACTGTAACCATTCAACGCTATAACTGCACTATTACAGGCGGGTCAACTGTATGTTTTTTAAAAATCGAGAAAACTATAAATTTTGTATACATTAAATTTAAATATTGGAATGTAAACCAAAAGTTCTATAACTGTAACAATTACTAACTATAAGTGCAATATTACGGACGAATAAACTGCAAATATTGTGTACACAAATTATGTGTTAAATTATAAATCAAACATACTTTAACTGCAACAAATTAAAACTTTTACTACAAAATTACAGGCGAGAATACTGCACTTATTGTATTCAAAAATTAATAAATAAAAACTTATACAATATATCCTACAAGCAATTAAGATTTTCACTGCAATAATACAGCCAACTTAACTGTAAATTCTTGGATAAAAATAAAATGGTAGTGATTAAATAAATTTAAATTAATCTTCTCATATATAAGTCAAAAAAAAAAAAACATTAGTAAATGAAATGTTCCTGCAACTACGAAGCACAAAACAAAAAGGCAAAAAAAAAAATAAAAAAAATAAAACACTACTTCCATCATCCTTAAACTTGTCACAATTACGAGAATCATGAGTAGCCATTTTATTACATTTCCTGCAAAGCCTCAGATGCTTCTTCGTCGAACGAACAGCCTTCTCTTTGTTTGACATAAGGCGAGTACCACTACCTTTACAATATACAAACATTCAACAGAATACAAAACATATGCATGTTTTTGTACCTAATACTGCATAATTACAGGCGTGATTACTGCACTTTCTTTTCAAATTAAATATACAAAATATAACTAACAGAGAAAAAACAATGCATAAGGTTTATAAAAATAAAAAACGGAACTTACAAAACAAATTTACAAACAAACAGATGAAGAAAAAAAAGAAAACTCAAGGAATTGAAGTGATGATACAAATTCCATAAACGAAAAAAAGAAACAGTACCATTATCATGCAACATACAACACCCTCACATGAATTAAGAAAAATTAATCGACAACAATACAAAAAAAAAAAAAAAACGTAAACAGCGAAAAAAAAATAGAAAACACGTACCTTCCTCAAACATGTCAATGACTTGAAGTGAAGAAACGACAGCAAATAAGTTCAAAATAAAAAAAAAAACAAAATACGCTGGTAATTTTTCCAAATGAAGAAGAAATAAAAAGAAGAATTACGCACAATGAAATGTAAACAAAAAAAAAATATAACGAATACAAATCTTTAGAAATCTAAAAAAAAAAATCCCATGAAAAACGGTTATATCCAATATTTCGAAAATATAGGGATTAGTTACATAATCAATTCTCAATACCAAAAATACCCTCATAAAATAATAAAATAATTTAAATAATTACAAGAAAACAAATCCTAGATTAAATCGTAGCCACACAAATAAAAATTTGGACGGTGAATATAAAGTTCTCATCTCTTATCTGGGAGGTGGTTCACATATGATTACTCGTCTATATATATATATATATATATATATTTTAGTATTATATTAAAACTTTTAGTTGATTATTTAATTATTATTTTGTTATTAATTATTTAATATTGCGGATCTTGTTCAATTATTTAATTGATTATATCAATTAGATTTAACGACATTTAAATATTTATAAATATTGTGAGTTATGTAATTAGGTTGGGTACGTATTTAAACGTTAAATTATTTCGAGTTAATTAATACCTTGTTGATTTGAGTTAGCCGTTTAATATTTATACGTGTTTTGATTGGATTAATCTGATAACCATGGAATGGTTAACATGAATAAACATGTATAAATAATTTACGTGTACATATTGAGTTACAAATGTTGCATGTTGGGTGTTGGTTCGTGTCAGTCAGTCAGTCGGATAGATTAGCCAGTCATAGGATCCGAGATTTACCTTTAGCATCAGTTCAAGCACTGATAATGACACGTTAGATGATCCACCTAATTTGTTATATTTTCTTATGCTATCAATTGAAGGGAACACAGGGTGACAAGGGAGCTTTCAAACACGAACTTACCTACTTACGCTTAAACATCTGTAAGCTGTCAAGATGGGGACTATTTTCTGTAAAAATCAAAATGCCTTTTGAACTATAAGCTTTATTTTTCTGAAAAGCATGCAAAATATTTTGTTTTAAATCGATTGTCTATGCCAAACTGTTTTGATTTCATATCTGTTCCTCTGGTCAAACATAGTTGACCAGGGAGATTGGGTTTAACGAGGATAGAACCAGGTTTCGATGAAATCCTGAGCCAAGACTCTTAAACCCTGGGGGCATTGATCCTCCGTTGTCTCGAGTCAAACTCAGACTTGGTCACTCAATAGAGTATTGATACCTCCGGAGAAATAAGGTGGGACACACACTGTGTCTTAAATCGATCGGGTCTCAATGCGGTGAGTTCTGAGACCAGTGCACTAAATGATGACAGTGGGTCGAGTGGTTCGGCCATTCCCAATTGTTCATCATGATTCGGAAGTAGGCCAACTTCCAATCACACCACGGTAAAACAGATATTGATTTCATTTGAGTGAATCTGCATGCAGTGATAAAACGTTTTGGATAAACACGGCAATTGTTTTCTTAAAACCCCGTGGCTTATCTGTGTGTGGCATAGCATTCATATCTATAAATGTACGTTTTCGGGCATGTCTCCACAGGGTACCTTGGTACTCTGCCCCTCGCATTATTTTTAAAATGCGCAGGTTAACAGCAGCGATGCGGATGCGGAAGTGTAGAGGGCATGACTGACGGAGCAAGAACCTTGATCCTGAGATATGCATCTTCATATGCATATCTCCACTGCGTAACTCTCCGCTGCAAGAAACTCTGATCTTATTTCCTTCCCTCATTGCGATCACAAATGAGAACCGAACTACTTATATTGTCATTTATTCGTGCTCTTTGAATACGAGGTTGTTCTACTCGTTACAACTTATGTCTATTCTAGTTTTGTTGTTAAATTCATTGGGTGTGAACCATTATTTCTACTTGTTAGTTCAAGTCTTCCGCTGTTTGAACCACCTAACTCACTGTAGCGCGCTCCTAAGTTGGGAAGGCTAACAGGGGGTGTTACAATAATAATTACAATTATTGTATTAAAATAATAAAAAATCATTTTTTATAATTAAGCTTTATGCATATTTGTTGGTAGTTAAATACATTTAGCAAAGTAATACTTTCATTATCTATAAAATTCACATTTTAATATTGGAGCATTCCTACAATGAGTTTAATTCAATTTAAGACATATATTTTCCTAAATAATTTAGGCATGTTATGGAACTAATAAATAAAGTAAAATAAATCTAATTTGTTTCTAATTTATTTGTACATATTCTCCTAAAATATATAAATTAATAATTAAAGAAAAAATAATATAAAAATGAAAGTATCATGACTGATTTATATCCATATTCATTGAATTATTTTTCATAATAACATTTATTAACTTGCAAATTAATTGTATTAATTAGTTTCTCTATTTCCTTGTGATTAAATTCGTAAATTTTGTTTAGAAGGAAAATAAATATTTTGGGCCTTGATTTTAGGAATAGTAATATAAATATATAAATAGATAAGTATTTAAGTTATAATATTTTATATATAGATAGACCACTATTTTTTAACTCCAAATTCGGCCATATAAATATAATTAATTTTAAGATATATTTATTTTATGGCAAACACTTGTATAAGACGGTCTCATGATTTTATTTTGTGAGACGGATCTAAATCCTACCCATATATTAAAATTTGATTTTAAAAAAAAAAAAATCAATCGAGCTGAGATTCGAAACAAATGGGTGTTGCTGCAGCACCTGCGAGAGGGTGGAAAACTGGTAGCAACTGTGAAGACTCTCGATTGCCCTTGCGCCCAAGGATGCTGTTCGCGGTTGCGCTTTTGCCATTCCCCGTTTTCCCGACTAAGACTAGGGTTCTCTCCACGCTGTTGAATCCCGGATTCAGCTGTCCTCATTTCCTGCTGCATTTGTGTAAGATTTCAGACATGGAGTAGAAGAAATGCAAATCAAATGAAATGAAACGAAACGAAACCTTCTCTGCTCTGCTCTGAGATGACCAATTCTATTTTTCATTATTTTCTTCCAATATCTCTCTCCTGAAACTTTCTTTTGTTCTGTTATCATCAGGTTGCTATACTTAATCTTATAACTATCTCTTCAACATGGGCAAGAGTAATTGAGGTCCTTGTTGGATTCGCACTCTGTAACTCCCTTGAATTCAGTCAGGTTCAAGATTGTTTGGATTTATTGGAGCCACCTCCACATTCTGGTTGGCTGTTACACTCAATTGCGCCCACAAGGTGTTCGACAAAATGCCTAACTAAGGATAGTTTGAACCTTTTTCATGTTTGCTTGGTTTTCTGAATTTGTCAGGCGGCGATATATTCCTATTCTTTTACTGTAAATGATGTATTCCTTTACTTGTAAATGATGTATTCAACAATTAAGTTTTTTTTTTTCAGCAATTAAGTTTTTTTTTTGTTCTCAAATAATGTATTCATTTATGTATTCATTTAATTTAAATGATGTAATTCTGGTTTTGAAGATGGTGTGGAGGAGGAAGAAGGGAGTAGGTGGAATGGAATAAAGTGGGTATGGATCTTGATCCGTCTCACAATAAAATATAGTGAGACCGTCTCTCAGGAGACCAACTCTTATTTTATAGTGGTATAATTCTGTAATTTAGAATATTATTGACCAAACAAAGTGTAATATTCTAATAAAATAATCATTTTTTATGAATAATTTATCGATTGTGATTAATTATAACATTATGGATGATAAATTAAAAAAACTTATTAGGATAATAAAGTTCACCCTAATTAATTAAGGAAAAATCAATCAAATGAAATTCTAATTGATTTATATATATTTCCCTAAAATATTAAGATTAATTTTAGGATTTAATTTCTATACCCCTAAATTTCTCTTAGAATAATAATTACAATTATTGTATTAAAATAATAAAAAAATCATTTTTTATAATTAAGCTTTATGCATATTTGTCGGTCGTTAAATACATTTAGCAAAGTAATACTTTCATTATCTATAAAGTTCACATTTTAATATTGGAGCATTCCTACAATGAATTTAATTCAATTTAAGACATATTTCCTAAATAATTTAGGCATGTTATGGAACTAATAAATAAAGTAAAATAAATCTAATTTATTTCTAATTTATTTGTACATATTCTCCTAAAATATATAAATTAATAATTAAAGAAAAAATAATCTAATTGATTTATACATGTGTTCCAAAAATATTTCCATAAAAAAGGATGAAAATTCAAAGTGAAATAAATATAGAATGTTTTACATAATAATTAATGAACTTAGTAGTTAAATTAATGAACAATTAATGCAAGTGAATATTTCCATATATTGTCTCCGCTATTGTTTTAATATATATATAAATATAGATTTTGTTCCTAATTATTGAAAATTGATGATTTTAAACCGTTAGACCATCTCCATCCCAAAACACCAAACTCAAACTCAAAATGCAGTAAATGTCATATCAAACAGTAATTTATCTCCAACCCAAAACACCAAACTCAAACCCAAAATAATACTCTAACATATTCCTTTTTTTTACAACTTTTTATACTTTTCAAATACTACCAATATATTTATCAAATTTGCACTTGGATCCCTTTATATCAATCTATTAATGTTTTAAGTATATATTATGAATTGAATATTTATTTAAAAACTAAAACTAAAATGAATGTACAAACTTGATAGTAGAATTACATTAAAATATATCAAATATCAATCTATTAATGTTTTAAGTATATATTATTTATCTCCGTTATACATAAAAATAAACATCCTCTAAAAAACTAGAAATGAAATGATACAGAATCATCTTTACATTAATATAAAATAAATCTCAATTACAGCCATATCGTGCTACTTTAGGTGGGGGGGGGGGGGTATGCAGCATTTGAAATAAATTATTCTGATATAATTAATCATTAATTAATATAAATTATAGTTAAATCTTATATGGATGAATTGATTGCAATTTTAAAACTAAAATTTACATTTTTAGAATATAAAAGCATCTGGAAAACTAAAATTAAATGCTAAAACAAAACAAGGGGTCGATTGTATTTTTAAAATTAATAAGGGACATATTGCAATTTAAAAAACAAAATGCAGTAATGAACAGTAAAACGCAAAAATGGGTCCGGAGGAGAGAGAAACTGTAACGCCCCCATCTGACCTTCCCAATATGAGGCCACGTTACATTGATGTTTCAGGTTTTGACGAGTATTTCAAAATATTTAAATAAGAAGAAGACTGAAAATTTGAATAAAAGATAGTTTAACAGTAGCCATAATCCTTCGAGTTGGTTAACATAACAGAAGTTCAATCAAATAAACATTGAAAAGAAGGAAGGGATTTTCAGAGAGCGGTGCAGCAGTGTGTGTAGCGTGATGGTGACATGTATATGAAGATACATGTCACAGAATCTGTAAACTCTTCATAACCACTCAGCCTTCACCAGCTTACACCCCGCTACTCCCATCCTTGCTGCTTAACCTGCACGTTTTAGAAATAACGCGAGGGGCTGAGTACTTTCGTACCCCGTGGGAATATGCCCGAAAACTACAGTTATAAATATGAAAGCTATGCACATACACGCACACTCACACAGGTGAACATGGGGTTTTATTGAAAATAACCATGTCACCCAAAATATTTTCAAGTTACGATAACAATATGGAATAGGTGAACCAACCAATAAACTGACATCAATGATTCACATGTCTCAGAACATTTAGCATCAAGATTTGATTTACTAAAGAAAAAGTTATTCACATATCACATACCTTCAGGACTTAGCACTCAGCTGTTTAGCTCGATCTCACAACCATTCAGGACTTAGCACTCAGCTATTTAGCCTGTCTCACAACTATTCA
>JAPKLW010001477.1:10467-135172 GCA_026898455.1 Plectranthus barbatus
GCCTGTCTCACAACTATTCAGGACTTAGCACTCAGCTATTTAGCCTGATCCTTCAAACCATTCAGGACTTAGCACTCAGCTGTTTAGCCTGTCTCATAAATCATTTGAGGTTGTTAACCTTCTTCACATAATTAATAGGACTAGCTCAGGTACTTATAGTATCTGGTTCACATCTCACCAATCAGCTTTCTTTTTGTTAGCAATCAACGAAGGATAATTATGAGAGTAAAAGCCATTTTATGCATAGCAATCAATTTAAGTAAAACGATTTCACACATGTTTAAAAACTGAGCATGATGCTCGAAAAGGCATTTTATTTTTATACTGAAATAATTCCCACCTGATGTTTGGCTTTAGTTATAGATGTTTCCGCTAACTTGAGCTCACTCCTCCGACTTTCAACCTCCTACAACAATCAAGGTTCACCAAATTAGGACGGACGACCTAGGGCAACGACAAGCTTAATTGAATTTCAAACCAACTCATAACCAAGATTTCTCAACATAATTCCCTAGTCTTTATCATCAAATTCCAATTCAACATCTTATATAACTCAACATCCACATTCAACCCTTATCGATCCGTATTTCTTAACCATCAAGCCTTAAATCATATTTTCATGCTTAACATGCTTCTCAATCCATATGTCAAACTTAGGGATCAATTTAACTCGAAATGGCATGAAAAATAGGCTTAAAATCGTGTTTTATACTTCAAGGTCGAAGTCCATCCCGAACGGAATGAGTCCATCCCGATCGGAATGGACAACGGGCAAAAATTAGGGTTGCCGTACCTGGTCCCGAGCGGGACCATCCCATCCCGAACGGGATGGGGTCTTGGCTCATGCCCGTTGCCTGATCGAAGCTCGTCCCGAGCGGGATGCTTCCGTCCCGTTCGGGACGAGTCGTCTTCTCCGACGAACACGCCGGTTTCTACCCTGAAACTCGCATTTTCTCGCAATTTCTCCAACTGATCTTACATGCAATTACATATAATTGATCCCTAGACATCCTAGAATACGATTCAAGCCTTTAAACACGAATTAACCACAAGAAACGAAGGGTGGAAGAAGCTCACCGGAAAATCCTTCTTCGCGGCGGCGAACGCGATTCCGGCGATCAAATTCGCAATTCTTGATGTCAAAGTGATCCCTACATGATAAGTAACACGAATCTAACATCAAAACATCAATTAATGGCCGGAAAATCGAGATTTAAATCAAGAACACTCAAATTCGCACCACACACCCACTCAACTTCTCTCTTCGATAACTTTCTCGTTCCTCGTCCTCTTGGAGCCCACGAGTACTCAAATCGAAGCTTGGAGAACGAGCTTTCAGATGGCGGTGGTGGTTTGCCAGGTGGTTGCTGGTGGCGGCCGGAATTTGGCCGGGAATGAGCTCTGAAGGGTTTGGGTTTTGAGGGGAGGTGGTTTGCTATTCTCTCTCTCTATACCTTACATTATAAGGTAAATAATGACAAAATTTCCACTTTATAGTCTTATAATTCCCCTCCCTATACTATATGTATAATTACATATGTATTTATTTAGATATACACCATCAATTAAACCATTTTTCCAAACATAATACTTCCAAAATTCATAAATCATAATAATTCACCTCAATTGTATTTCTTCACAATATCCATATCATTAACTCATGGTAATTCATATCCCACCTTATTACATTTCAAGATTCTTGATAATTCCTCAATAATACTAATATTTCTCAATTCCATCATTTCATCAATTTCTCTAAACGATTGAATATAAATGCTTTCAAATTCCCGGAAATTCACAAGAATAACTCGATTAAATATTCCAATGGCTTAATTACATACGGGGTATTACAGAAACCACATAAAAACGCAAAATAGGTTGTGAAATGCAGTAGGATTGGAAGATAAAAGCAGCAAATTATGAGTATGCGTTTGAGTTTCCAGTAGGATTGGAGTTGGTCTTACATTAGACATAATTGCATTAATAATTAAGTTGTAATTAGTAACTTTAATTATTTATAAAAATCCAACAAAATAATTATTACAATTATATTAATTACATACTTAATTACCATATTAATTTGTTATTACTTATCTAATATATGATAAAACTATTTATGGTAAATACTTTTGGGGGAAAATTTTAGTATGGAGGTTTTGCTTTTAGGTATATATAGATTTGTAGAATACTAACTAAGGTGCGTCTTGACAAATTTCAAAGAAAATTTCTTATTAGAGTGTTTTACATTTGAATAATGATCTCTAAGAGTATTTTGCCAAATGACCTAGACCACCAATTATTTATAGTTCTCTACTTCTTCATGGATGGTAGACATCATTTTGATTTTATGATTTATATTTCCAATCTAAAACAATCGAGATTATCCAACAAGTTCTACGTCTATCTATATTATTATAGAATATTCTAGTCTATTGAGATCTCTCTCTAAATTTTTGAACATTCCATAAAATTATGCAATCCTCCATAACCTTTTATTTTATTGAGGGCCATTCCAAAAAACGTCTCTTGTCTCTTATGAAATTATAAATCATTCGAGAATATTTAGACTCTACAATATTTTGAATCCTTTTGAATGCTCTAGAATACTCTATCATGTTTGATTTCTTTGTTTGTGAAAATTGACGCTGTAGAAGAATAGAATTGTATAGAAATGCCTAAAAAAAGCAAAAAAAATTATTGAAAACTAGAGAAGCAATACACCAATAGGCTAACAAGAGAGCATGATACAAATGAACAAAGTTTGATATGCTCCCTCGGTTTCGCCACATTAATCTCATTTTCTATTTTCGTCTGTCCCATTAGATTAATCTCATTTTTTAAAATGGAAAAAATTTATTCACATTAATAAATATTAATTCCACTACACTCATACACATTAGTTACTGTACCGGGTCAAAATAGAACTAATGACCCGGGACGAAGGGAGTACAAAACTGTGAGATGTGTGAAATAGTTACCTTTTGCTTGGCCGATAGCAGATTTGAGGTGAAATTAGAATTTGTGTCACTTGTAGAAATGATTTAAGCCATTTTCACTTGTTTGAACCTTCTACAGTTTCATTTCATTTACAAGTCTCATTTGCACCTTTCTTTGTACCTTATGACATTTCTTTCATTTTTCCTACATACTTAGCCAATTATCCGTACACTTACCCTTGTCCATGAGTATCTTTGTTCTAAGTTTTGGGGGGCACACACGCACATCTTTACATGTTGTAGTCTTGGTGTTTTGTGTTCAGTTGGAATAATCAACGCTGAAGCATTTCAGTGGCATGAGTTGTATGGCTGAAAATGTTGAAAAGCCAAACTTATGTATTTTGTTCCAAAGAAAAATGAAAGAATTTTTTTATAAAAAAGAAAAATAAAAAAGAGTATAATTTGTTTTATTTTTTATCTTTTGAGAGTGTGTGTCTTTCTCCTTTGTTAATGTTGCGGCTTAGAATAAGTCCCAGATTAAGGGAGTTGAATTATGTTCCTGGATGATAGTCACTTTAACCATCTTTAACCTTAGCCTTACATTGCAAGCCTTAAAGTCCTTTTAATCTATAAGTAACATAGATTTCATTAGTGGAGAAAATGTTAGAGGTCAAGTGGGAGTGAAAATAAGTAACATTGATGATCACTGAGCTTGATGAAATAGCTTGAGTTATGTTGAAAAGATGTGCTAGTTGATGTTGAGACATCTTTGTTTTTGGAATTTGGGATTTCAAATTTGATTGAGGTGCTTTGTTAAATCGATGAGATATGTTTTTAACAATTTCATATTGATCATGGACTATTTTGTTGAGTCTTTTGTTTTACAATTTTGTTGAGGGCATGATGGGATGTTGTTTATGCTAAATTTGACTATCTCGTCAGGGTTTATGTGGCATTGTTTGTTTGTTTGTTTTTGTCCTTCGTTTGTGTCTTTGTTGCTTGGGGACAAGCAACATCTTAAGTTTGGGGGTGATAACTCCCTATATGAGTTATTATTTTAGTATTTTATAGGTGTCTTTTATGTTCTTTCGAGTGTTTCTAACCTGTTTTAGGTTGTTATTGTGTTGTTGCAGATTTTAGTTGTATGCAAGGAAAAAGAGTGAGATTAACCAGGTTTCAAGCCAAATGAGTGAAAGAGTAATCTACTGACTGTTATGAGCATCAGAGTGGCATTACTGGGAGTTGAGAGACTGCACCGGGGGGACCAATTTGCTGTGACAAAAGCAATTTTGCTTTCCACAGCTTTTCTGATTACAGGTGTTACACGAATTTTGGTGACAACACACAAGCGCAAAACATGCAGTACACATTATGTTGGATAAAGTAGGGCACAACAAAAGGGGATCTCAACACCATATTCTACAACAAGTCACATTTTGGAGAGAGGAATTTTTGAAGACTGCGCAGAGATGGAGAAGGAGAAGAGCAACAGCAACTCAACAGAGTGTTGCTGGTTTTCTTGTTTATCTGGTTTATATATTTAGCCAATACAATGAATGATAGCTGGAACATGTCTAAGTTTTATTTTATTTTTAGTTTAAATGTTATTTTGCACTTGGGTTGCGGATTCTTGTTTTGATCTTGAATATATATTAATGACTGATTTTGTTTGAATCTGAGTTTGATTATGATTTTGGATTATTTAATCTCTTGAGCACGTAAGTGAGTGAAGATTTATCATCTATTAAGACCGGAAGGAGAGATAAAGGGAATCATAAGCGATCACACTTGTTTCATAGGCATATGAATGATTGTGGCTTATTATTAACCCTTGTTATAATTATCACATTTGACTGTCATTTCGAACATAGACATATGTAGTTTGGTAGAAGAATGCAGATCTAGTGGAGTGGCAACTTACTAGACATATTTTGTGAAGTTTAAGGCTCAAAGTTCATGTGAGATCCTATGCTCTAGCATATAGGACATTGAAAGATTAGAAATCTATAACTCAAGTATGTTTCTCTTCCTTTGTTTACACGTGTTAGTAGTTATTTGTGATTAGTTTATGATCAGAAGGATTGTTAATCTTGTTCATTTCAGTTTGTCTACCATTTCAATTTATTGCATTTTTAATTCGAGTACACATCACCAAACCTATTTTGCAATAATATTGTGTGCACGACTTAATTAAACACTCTTTAGGATTCAATATCTAGTCTCCTAGGCTATATTACTTAAACTATTCGATATATTTTATATAAAAAATCACGAGTAGAAGCATCGGACCCCATGACTTAATCAAAATTTTGCATACATAACTATAAACTGTAAATTTTTATGGTGGATATAAGGTCAATACACACCAAAAACCATCAGAATCTATCCGAGGTTTGTTCACTTGAAACAGTCACGGGATGGAATAAACAAATGGAACGTAAAAGGAGCACGTGACAGCAATAACTAAGCAAGTATCTGTGTGTACACAGACATATAATGAAACATATCCTGTGAAAGGAAAATTAAGAGGGAAAGTACTCTGAAATTTTAATTTCTATACTTTCAAATTTGTTCATACTTGAAGAAAAAGAAATCATCGACGGAAGAAGATATTTACCAGTAAAAGAAATGAACGTTAAAAAAAAAAAAAACCAAAAATCTTGAGCAAGTTTTGTGAGTTTACCTTGCAGAACTAATGTCTAAATGTCTTGAGAGGTGATCGTAAGTTTCTTTGAGATGAGTGGTTTGATGAAATTGAAACTGAAATAAGAAATTGTATACCATGTTTGATACCCACGTTTGACCTAATATCCACATTTGCTAAATTAAATAATAATAATAATAAATTATAATTAGTTTTAAAAAAATATATATTGGGAACAATTTTTTAATTGACTGCTTTGTTATAATATATTAAGTAGATGTAAGATATACAATGTAATGAAAATAGAAAAACATATCCGAGTATGGGTTAGAAAAATAATATTATTATAATATTTCTTATTTCTAAGATATAAAATATAGGGAAGGTCTTGGGTTAGGCAGGCCTAAACGATTTAGGCAGATTTTATCCATTAACTCAAGATTTAGGCGGGTTTTATCCATTAACTCAAGCTCAAACCCATATAATATACCCTATTTGGGATGGATGAACCCATTTGGGTAGGATAAAACCCGCCTAAACCGTTTAGGCCTGCCTAACTCAAGTTTTTGCCTAAAATATATAAATTAAATTGACCATCTAGCCATTGCCTAGACCCCGTCTAGATCGTTAGGCGTTGGCCTTGTGTAAATGTAAAATGGTTATAGGAAAACTTCGTTGATATAAAATAAATTAAAATCTTTTAGTATACTTACCTTGGGCCCTAAAATGGGCTTAGTGCAATTGGGCCTTGATTAGGTTTCTTAGAAGGGCACTCTTTTTTAAAGCAAAGCCCAGCTTCTTCTTGAACATGTGTTCAGAATTCATTTTCTGGAAAGTTTTCCTTTATGCATTTTCATCTTCCCTTCCTAATTTTCATTCAAGTTTTTTTTTTTCGTCTAATAAAATATTTTATTCAAATTAAAAATCATTAACTATGTTTTATAACGGGCCAGCCCGAATATTGCATCTTTGAATATTTAGTCCAAATGAGGTCATTTGTAAGTCTTGAAGTTAAAATCAAGACCTCTAATTTATGATCACATTAACCGCAGACATATTAACACGTGTATACGATGAATATATGAAAAAACTTTGTCAATCTAAATCCCATTTCCTGTGATGCTTCCCCACAAACTTCTATTCATAATTTCCTATATTTTATTATTATTATTATTATTTTGGGTAAAGAAAGGGTAAATAGTGTGGTCCATCCCAATTGAAGAAAAGGGTGAGTTAATAAGTTATAATGATTACTTGGGGGTCAGAAAATTCTGTGGTTGAAAGCTTGTGTTCATCCAATTAGTGTCAACTGCAGTCATACATCCTTTTCAGAATAAATTCATCAATTGCCCATTTATTATTTCCCTGACTCATCTGCCCCCCCCCCCCCCACCCCCACCCCCACCCCCACCCCCTCTTTCAAAATTTCATGTTATTAAATTCTCTGATCCATTTTTGGAGCCATTCATTTTTTCACAATTTTCTTTTGTCTTCTCTCTTTTCTCTTGCTTCCATATTCACCACCTTTTCACTCTTTGGATAATTGAACCCTCTCACCTTTTTCTTTTGCCCCTTCCTCTTTCACAAACAGCAACACTTTTGGCCTTTTTTTATTTTTTCTTTCTAAAATATTCTATTTGCTACTCACATTCAATGCAGTTTTTTCTTACATGGGTTTCTTGTTTATTTCTACGAATGTGTGTTTTCTGGTTCGGTTTGATCTAATCAATAAGATTCGAGATTCGAGTTCGATATAAGTCAAAAATAGTTAAGATGTGATGAATTTGTTACACACCTAACAAATAATAACAAAGAGACAACTCATGATCATGATCATGATCACAATCTTGTTTCTAATGATCACTAGCCCATGTAGCATATAGACATTGAAATAAAAATAATTTGATGCCTTTGAGCTCTCAAAATGCAGAAAAAGAGTAAAAAATGTCACAATCCAAGTGAATTAATCATTGAGAAGAGCAAGCATGATAGGAAAAATGGAGTGCTATCAAAATTACTAAATTGAGGTCTCACACTCATGATATCCTTACATTTAGGTTTGTGATGTTGTAGGTCATTGGATTTGAAAGACACACTATCTAGTGATGGCCACGGGCCGGTTCAGGGCCGGTTCCGGTTCGGAACCGCCGGTTCCACGGTTCCAGAAAAATGGAACCGGAATCGGCCCGTGGCAAGAAGGTTAAGGTTCCGGTTCGAAGGTTCCGGTTCCAGACGGTTCCAGCCGGTTCCGGTTCCGAACCGGCGGTTCGCCCCCCTTTTTTTTTAATTTTAATTATTTATTTTATTTGAAATATAATATTTGGTTTGTACAAAAAAATTGTAATTAAAAGTATTTTGTTCCTTTGAGTAATATTTGGTTTGTACACAAAAATTGTATATTATTTTTTACTTTGTACACAAATTAAATAAACACAAAAATATATAAAAAATATTATAAATTAAGATTACAAATTTAAACTATCCTACTTAGATAGATATTGGAAGGTGGAGGTTCCTTCCCCACTCTCTCTCTCTCTTTGGATTTTGTATCAAATGCCATGAGGCAGAGTGAATCATTTGAATTATTCGAATATTGATTAAATAAAAGTTTGTTTGGTAAGTTTGATTAATTAATGCTCAATAGTTAACAAGCTATTGTTCAGTAAATTAGCTTTAAAATGTGAAAGTCTTTAGTTTTATGATAAACGTTTTGATTAACTTTGTTTATTATAATAAGAGAGTGAATTTAAGTAAATATGCTTATTTTTGTGAATATAATAAATATATATACTCCCTCCGTTTCGATTATATAGTTCAGTTTGATCTTGCACTTTTGTTAAAAATTATTTAATATTTAAACAAACTTCCAACATTACCCTTATTTAAAGCATTAATTAACTTCTCATTTTTCATAATATTACACTTAATATACCCATTTTCCAAGATTATTTAGGGATGTAATGATAAATGACCATATAAAAACAATACGAAATATAGAAATTGGACTATATAATTGAAACACCCTAAAATAGTAATCCGGACTATATAATCGGAACGGAGGGAGTATAAATATAATCTTGAAGCATTCAATGATAAAGCTCAAACAAAATTCGACAAAAACTAATTAAATTTAAATAAATAAATGCTTGATTGGATTACATCTCTAACTATTTTAGTATATTGTACTCCCTTCGTTCCAATTATATAGTCCACTTTGATCTTGCACGTTTGTCAAAAATTATTTAATATTTAAACAAACTTCCAACATTACCCTTATTTAAAACATTAATTAACCTCTTATTTTCATAATATTACATTTAATATTCTCATTTTCCAAGATTATTCAGGGATGTAATGGTAAATGATCATATAAAAACAATACTAAATATAAAAACTAGACTATATAATTGAAACACCCTAAAATAGTAACCCGGACTATATAATCGAACGGAGGGAGTATTATATAATATTGAGATGCTAAGACATGACGATGAAACTTAATTATATGGCAAAAACTTGCGTTAGGCAGACCTAAACAGTTTAGGCGGGTTTTATCCTACCCAAATGGGTTGACCCATCTCAAATAGGGTTTATTAATCCCAATTAGGATATATTATATGGGTTTGGGCTTGGGTTAATGAATAAAACCCGCCTAAATCGTTTAGGCCTGCCTAACCCAAGATCTTCCCTAATTATATACCTTTTTTTTTTTAAAGCTTGAGTGTCAAGCATGGATGGTAACATTTTGACATACTGCAAAATAAACACCATGAAATTTGACCCACTTTTAACTTTTTAATCCAAAAATAAAATAAAATAAAATTCGATGTATTAGTGGAACATTAAATTTTATTTTTAAGTATTAATCAAACATTCATATTTTTAGAGGTATTATTCAAATTCAAATATCATGGAGAGGTACATTTATTAGGAACAAAAATTTCCAAATGAAGGGTTGCTTTCGCATTGAAAGCAAGAATTTATTACTGACACCCATATTCCATCTGTAACCTTCAAATATGTCTCACGAGTTTTTATACTAAATGATACCTAACTTGACACACTTGGTTAAAGCATCCCTAAGGTGTCTAATAGATTACAAATTCAAGATATATAAGGGCGACTGTGGCAGATCTAGAAAAATTTCGTAAATGGGCTCTTTTTTTTTTTTTTTTCTCCACTTAACTTCAATTATTTTATATCTATTTTTTCTTATTTTTATCATTTTTTTCTTCTTTACGAGTAAGGCTATCTCATAACATACCGGATTATAATATTATAAAAACGAAACATGTAGTCCTGTGAGTACATTAGAGGTATTTAAATACTATAATTTCTTTCCTAATTAAAAAATGAAACAAATGAGTTTCCTAACTTCAGAGTGCAATCAAGAGTATTTTACCAATTTTTTTTTTTAATAAGTGTGCAATGATTTTAAACACACACTCACTTATACGCCCAGATGTCTTCTTGGAAGTTCGAATATGTGATCTCTCAGTCGCAGATAAGGTGCTTTAACCACTACACTCCGAGTGAAGAGACTTATTTTACCACCTTACATATACTGATTGTTAAAGAGTTTTAAGTTAATGGAGGACACTTGCTCGATTCAGTTAGAGACCGCCTAACATTTACTCCCTCTGTCCCCGGTCGTTAAATTCATTTGCTTTTGACACAATTACAAATGTTTGTGGGTGTAGTAAAATTAATATTTTATTAGTATGAAGATATTTTTTTCCATTTTAAAAAATTAACCTAATTTTATGAGATAAACGAACATGGAAAATACAAGAAATGAAGCGGGACGGAGAGTATAATATTTAGATTTAAAATAATTAAAGATTTTTTTATATCAGTTGAATAATTCAAAACTAAAATAAAGAAACAAATAGTAGATGTGGTTTTAGAGAGAGAGAGAGGGGGGGGAGGGGGGGGTCAGAAAGAGCAGAGGGGGATGGCCAGAAAAAGGGCATGGGAGTCAACCACCACCAAACTAGTCAATAACCAAACACAAAATCACATGCCTGCTCCCCTTTCCTTTTTATTACTCATTTTAATCTTTTAAAATTAAATTAAATAAAATAAATAAAGCCCACAATCATTACATTTTGAACCAACAATATTATCATAAATTGAGTTATCATTATTTTACTATTTCCAATGCTTCACACTTAAGATATCTAAAATTCATTCTTTTAAATTTCTAACATATTTACAAAGAAATATTTTTAGTGTAAAATAGGATGGTATTCGTGTATATCGAATTTTTATTATAATAATAAGTTCAATTTAATTGGTATCCAATTTATTCAGAAAAATTATTACGTATTTGAACTTAATATGTGATGTTCATACTCACACACAATAATGGCACAATAACAACAAAAATCGATTATGATTTGATGCGACTAACACGATAAAGATCAAATAAAACTCCAATAAAAAACTTAATACAAAGAAAATTAATAAGAAGCCAACAACGATTGGATATGATTAATATGATAATATATCAATTAATAAAACTACAATAATAAGTATAAGTGAAAAAAATAAGTTTGTCTTTTTTTTTATCAAATTGTCAATGAATATCTTAAATTCGATCTGAATCCAATACACATTCATTATTAGATTTTCGTGAGATTAACATGTCCATCTAGCATCGGAATCTAATTAGTTTCAATCCATTATTATTGTCGTTGTTGATATTATTTGGATTCCTATTTTGTTAATAATTATCATCTTTAATTGTGAATTATTTTCGTTATTAAAAAGTGAAATGTCCCATGTTCGGAGGGTAATCGTGAAAGCACATTGTCAACGACTGAGAGATCATGGATTCGAGTTTTCTCAGAGACATCTAAATATACAAATTTAAATTAATGAAGAAAAGTGAAATTAAATGATACCACAAATTAAATCTCTCTTTTTAGCATACATCAAGATGATGTATAAGTGAAATTATCATAAAATTTAACATGTAAATATAAGTTTGACTGTCTTAGGAAAGTGTGATATTAAAAAAATGGTTGGCTAAGGGGTTGCCATTTCCCAAACCCTAAATTCCCTCACAAACCCTAAATTTTATAAACACTAGAAACAAGTGAAACATTAATTAACTCCAATATTGTCCATAATTACCCCAATTTACTCTTACCTAGACCTAGAAGTTATATAGTCTTTAATTATATTCTTGTTTTTTTGTTTCTTTTCCCCTAAGTCCGTTTATTTTATTTATAATTCTCCAACCCCAAAAATATCCCAACCAACTATATTCTATTTTAAATACCTAAATCTAGGGGTGTAATCGAATCGAGTCGAGCCGAACAGTGTCGCGCTCAAGTTTGACTCATTTAATATCGAGTCGAGTTTCGAGCTTTTTTATCGAATACTTTAATGTTCACGAACTTTATGGAGCCTTAGTCGAGCCTAAATAAATTTTCTTAATTTAGAATATTATTTTGAAAGAAAAAGTTAGGTATTCCAAGATTAATATCATAGTCAAGTTTAATTTCAAAATTTTCTCATTACTAAAAAGAATTATCGTTATTGTTACTCTCAAATCATAAAAATATTAATTTTATAAAAGTAATTATTATTTATTTTTTACTAATTATAGTTATCGAGCTTGCTCACGAGCTCACGAGTCGAATACTATGATGCTCAAGTTTGGTTCATTTAATAAAGGAGCTTTACTAAACGAGCTCGAATAAACTTTTATCGAGTCGAGATCCGCGTAGCTCACGAACAGTTTGATTCATTTATACCCCTACCTAAATCTACTCTAAGTCACACTTTTGCTTAAATTAAATAAATATTAGTCATCTAGTTTTTAAGCTTACCGCCTTAGTAATATCATATGGATAATCAATCCTTTTGCAAAATCGTCTTATAGATTAATAATAATAATAATAATAATAATAATAATAATATTTATATTCAAATAAAGATAGTTTTACATTATGATTTACGAGATCGATTTACTTCGCAACTAACTAAAATCTTTTGTAATGAAAGTATTCATAAATAGCAAGGCGCCAAACCCCTATAGCTTTTTTATGTCTTTTATTTATATATTTAAAAATATATATATATCATATATAGTAGCCATAGTAAGGTGTTAGTTTTATGGTATGTATTTCCGATTTTGGAGCACAATGATTAGATATTTTATCAATAATTGATTGATCAACGCGAAAAAACACTCCATATTTATTTAAATCGTGTATCTCAATTCTAAGATGTTCAAAGTCTACATTCACAACAGTATGAAACATCTATTTTTTAATTTAAAAGTATTGATAACCAATCTATGATTAGTAAGTAAATTTCCAATGAATAAATGTAGTTTCAAATCGAGAATTATTAGTTTTACGAATTTGGATTCTCTCTTGTAGCAAACTCATAGTAGATTGTGTTCATCATTCTCCACCACATACACCTCATTTTAAATATTTAAACAATTTCAAAACAAAGAAATATGTGACGATAATGTGCACATCACCCTCTGTTGTGTGTTTGCTCCAGCCGAGGATCCAAATCCGAGTTAACTTGGTCTCTTTGATAGGCGGTCTCAATATTTTTTACAGTGAGACATATCTTAATATATCATTTTTATTTTTAATATATTTTCTTAAAATAAAAATTATATTATTTTATAAATTAAATACATCACTAAATTTGTCCAAACACTAAAAATAATCATACCGCCTCAATTGAGGGTATGAGTTTGATAGTAAAAGGAATGGGTATGGGTTTAAGCATTTCAATAAAGATGTTTGGTATATAAGATGGGTTTGGAATCATTTTAAATTATTTAAGTTCATATATTATGAAAAATAAATAAATAATACACAAATAATAATAATAATAATAATTAATTTGATAATAAAAATAAAATAATATTAAATATATGAATAATAATATATAATTAAAATAATATTATATATTTATTTGAAATTATATTAGTGTTAAATGACTAATTTAAAATAATTAATATAATTGTATTAATATTAAAATAATAATAATAATAATAATAGTATTAATAATATATAATTAAAATAATATTATATAATATATTTATTTGTTTATTTTACTATTATTACTAAATATAATAATAATATATAATTATAACAATATTTTATATTATAATTAATATTATATAATAATACATTTATATATTAATTATAATTTCATGATTAATATATTTTTAAATAATTAGTATAATTTTATTAATATTATTATCATAATAGTATTCATAATATATAGTTCAAATAATATTACATAATATATTTTTTATTTATTTTACTAAATATAATAATACATAATTATAACAATATTTATATTATAATTAAGATTATATAACAATACATTTATATATTAATTATAATTTAATATACCATCATAATTAATAAAATATTTTATAATGACATACTAATCTTAATATAAATATATTAAGATTAGTAATATATAATTTTAAATTATATTATTATTATTATAATATTATTATTAATATTAATATATAATTAAAAGATATTATATATATTTATTTATTTTACTAATATTACTAAATATAATAATAATATATAATTAAAATAATATTTTATTTATTTATTTATTTATTTATATTACTAAATATAATAATTATATATAATTATAATAATATTTTATACTATAATTAAAATTATATAATAATGCATTTATATATTAATTATAATTTCATATAGTATCATAATTACTATAATGTTTTATAATGATATCATAATTATATAATTATATTAAGATTATTAATATATAATTTTAAATTATATATATGTATAATTATTATAAAATATTTGCTAATATTATTAAAATATAATTATAAGAATATTTTATATTATAATTAAGATTATATAATAATATATTTATATATTAATTATAATTTTATATAACATCATAATTAATATAATATTTTATAGTAATATTATTATTATTATATTTTTAATTACTAATCTATTATTATTATCTTAATACTAATATTATAGGAATTAAAAATTAAAATATGAAAAACAAATTTAGGCATAAAATTTGGGAATGGAATCAAACCCACCAAATTATGGGGGAATGGGGATTCCCAAGTTTTTGGGAATCAACTCATTCCCGTGGGAATGATACCCGATAACCAAACGGTGGGTTTCGGAATCATTCCATTCCCCGATTCCGAAACCCACCAACCAAACACCCCCTGAATTTTATCTCCACGCAAGTAGTGATTTTGGACTGAGGTTAGTAGCAGCTGTTTTTACTGCGGTCAATCGGGCAGGATGTGGGGCAGCCACGTGTACGTTACTTTTTTCCTTTCACATTCTTTCTGGGCCACCGTCAGGTCCATGGGCTGCCCTTAAAAAGCCCACTCTCTCCCCCCCTCACCTTTTTCATTCGCAATCTCTCCTCATTCCTCTCTCTCTCTCCCTCTCCCTCTCTCTCTCCTCCATGGAGAGGGAAAAGACTGCAAAGCAGAAAGCAAGACTGGAACTTGCTCATCCACCAGGTATTTGCAAGCACACACGCCCACACAAAAACGATAATCAATTTTCTTTTGTTTTTTTGCATGAACTTTTCTCCTAACTAATTTTATCATTCCATCATCACCCCCATAAACGCAGGTATCGACTTCGATGAAACCTTCGACGCAAATCCCATGATCAGCTTTCATCAAGAAGAGAAACCCCCGGCCGACGATATCGGTATCGCCACGAACAATGGCCCCGTGTCTTCGTCTTAATCGGGTGCTATCCTACCTGAGCTTCTTTTTTCAGTTATTTCTTTTTTATATTATTATTTTTTTAAGTACGAGGCGGTCTTCTTGACCTTGTAAGACCTTTTCTTGACCTTGTAAGACCTCATTTGCGACCCCGTTCTTCTATTTCCTGCTTTTTTTCGGATGCCACGTCAGAGTTTTCTGACGCCGAACTCATTCATTTTCTTTTCCCGTTCCCGCCTATTTCATATTCTCCTTCCTTGTCTATCCCTCCTGAGCTGTTCAGACACTTAGAGTTAGGACCAGAATTTCTTAAACTTGACTCAAATTTCTTGTAATTAATGTATTTCGATATATATATATATATGTGTATATTGAAAACATTTGATTTAGTATAAGTTGCACAGTCGATATTCTCGTGGTAGGCCCAAAAAAATTGAATTATATTTAAAAGGGGCAGATAGCCAAATATAGACAAGTTGTGGATTTGAGGCCCTCAAAATTTGGTTGTTTTATATATATGTTGTTGGGCAGAAAAGTAGTATGAGAATATATAAATATTCTCTCACTGAAATTCCATTTCCCCCTCTCTCTCTCTCGTGACTGCTTTCATGTACAGTCACAAATTACACTATTCTTTTTTGCATTTTTTTTAAAAAAAATTGGAAGGCACTTTTCTTTTCCTGCATAAATATTAATTAATCATGATATATATAGAGCTTTATCTAAATAAAATGTAATGAAACATCATGCATCATCATTAAGACATGAGCTAGCTAGGCGTGATGAAAATGGAGCTAGCATGAATTGAAAAGTGGTCTGCACATGCCTCGTGTTTTTTTTAAGTTCTCAGGTTAGGCACGCCTAAACGATTTAATCGGGTTTTATCCATATCTATTTAATATACCTTAATTGGGGATTAATAAATCCTATTTGGAATGAGTGAACTCATTTAAATATAGATAAAGCTCGCCTAAAACGTTTAGACGTGCCTAACGCAAATTTTTGCCCTTGTTTTTTTTGTTTTTAGTCTCTTCGAAGATATTCAAGTGAAAAGTTTCGGGATCATTAAAAATCAAAATTCGTAAGTATTGAGAATTTGTAATTAAAAATAAAATAAAATTGCAAAGCTCACAGCTTTTTCAAGAACTGATTTCCACAAAAACTGGGTCAAAATAATTGCTATATACTATAAATTAAAAAAAATAACAATAAGATAAAAATTAATTTCTCTGAAGGTGAAAGGAAACGTCTGAAAATATATAGGGCCCCTTTACTTATGTCTCAGTTTCAACATTTTCTGCAACTACAGCTTAGCTTTGATTTTTGGATCTTCTTGTGATGATAATTGATAGAGTTTGTGAGTTTTTAGAAGTTTTTTTTTTTTTTTCTTTCTTATTATTCACGAAAAAATCTCATGCTTAAATAACAAAATTAAATTGAAAATCAAGATTTAGTTATGTCACAAAAAATATTCCAAGTAGGAAATGATGGTGTCTGCTATATATGAAAGGTAGACAACTTTTTTTGCATGTTCAACCACCTTAATCCATTGCCCTAAATTTATGGCTCATGCAACAAGATCTTCTCCATATATAATCTTTTTTTCCTTTTTTTTTTAATAGATAATTAGTCAAAGTAATAACTCAAATGTATTTATCCATTTTTTTTCAAACGTTTACATAAATGTAGAACAGTTTTTTTTTTTTTTTTGGTTTTTTTTTTTGGGATTGATATATAGTGATATAACTTTGTGTCGAACCTTATACGAGGTTTTTTTTTGAAGTGTTCACAACTATTGAAATATAATAACTTAAGTTTCAAATTTCGAGTGAGTTTCCAAAACTATTTGAACTTTAAAACATGATATTTAAGTCCTAATCTTTAAATATATATATTTATATCGATAAATATTAAAGTAAACACATAATGTGGATAGTATATTCATGTCAAGACTTTAAATGGTTTAAATCATAGTAAAGATAGAATAAACCTTAACTTGGAAGAATAAATAAAGCCTAATAGATATGTTAATAAATATGAACAAAAAATGAATAAAATTCCATTCATATTTTACTCCCATAAATATTTTTTATGCTGGGATTTTGACAGGTAGGAACACACCTAAAATCTAAACCCTAAATTGTTATAAGTCAAGTTTCATAATATAATTGAGAATTCATCAATCTTCGTATCCAAAATTATTATCTATAACATTCGGGATAAAACTTGAGAACTTATACAAAATTTGGGATATATTTAAACATTTCTAATCGACATTTAGTGAAATGACAAGAATGCCCTTGTAGTATATCACTAGGGACTTGACAAATTATTATTATTACTATTATTATTATTATTATTATTATGGTCAAGAAAAATGGGTCCATATGTGGCAGGGTATTATCCCAACTTGTAGAAACATAGTAACATGGAGGACTTTTCACCACAAATCATTCCTCTCAACAACCTTTTTCATTAAAGGCAAAGGCTACACATTTTGTCAAATCCACACTCTCAATAATGCCTTCATAAATTAAATTCTTACTTTTTTTTTCTTTTCTCTTACATCATATGTGGGAGGGACCCATGTCACATCACATTTCAAGTTTTCACGAAAAATATGAATCGATTATAGAATCAATGGGGCAAGTTAGACTTTATAAATTCAAGATTTAAATGATATTTTACTTGTTAATAAAGATTTGAGATATGAATTTTCAGTTAGTTCGTATTTTAGGATCCGAAAAATTAGAAATATCTTATTCAAGAACTTCAATATTTAGACTTGGTTAAGACCCTAAAACATAAAATATTTATTAAATGAGAAATTGTGTATCATATAATCAGTTTAACTGCATATGTTAATGCGCATGTGTTGATGTGACAATATAATATTGACGATTGATCAATTTTAATTATTATCATCACTTTTAATATATTAATATATCAGTCGTGGATACATTAACATGTGTCCATCATAAATATTAGACTGTTTTCATTATATGATATATTCAATATAGATTAATCTTAAAAGGCCAGTTCGAATATTTTTCCGTCAAAAAAACTGATTTTGAATTAATTTATTGCCATTATTTACACTGAGGTCTCCCACTAAATTATTGTAATAGTAGCATAAATCTTATTTTTAATGATAAAATTTTGGATAAATAGGGAATAATAATACATTGATTTATTGATATTTTTAGAAAAAAATGTTTTAATGTATTACCGTCAGATAAAAATACCATATTATTTATTTTCCTATTTGTATTACGCCAGAACAAGTTAACAAAGTCATTTTGATTTGCCAACGTGGGTTGCCAAATTATCAATAACTAACCATGTTAACTCGTTTTGATTTAATTCATTGACAAAAGTAAAGATCAATGTATTTTTAATTAATGGCAATACAGTAGAATATTTTCCCGAAAACGTTAATAGTTTAGGGTAGTATTCCCAGTTTACCCAAAACGAAATATGAGAAAATCTCAAGATTGATAATGGCTCGTGTTATAAAATTATCCTATAGAAGATATCGAAATCACGGGCCTTTGTAGTAATTGATTCTTCTGCATCTACACTCTTGTTTTTCAACTTTTTATTTGGAATTTTCTGGCCCAATAAAAATATAATTAAATTAATATGGCCCAAATTAATGCCACATAAGAAAAAAAAATTATACTCTCAATTCCGGCCCAAATTGAGGAACAATATTTTAAGTAAGAAATTTAGGAAATAATGATGGGAAGGTCTCAGACTCTCAGGTTAGGCACGCCTAAATGGTTTAGATCGGTTTTATCCATTAATCCAACCCAAACCCATTTATTGAGATTAATAAATCTTATTGGGGATTGGTGAACCCATTTGAGTATGGATAAAACCCGCCTAAACCGTTTAGGCGTACCTAATACAAGTTTTTGCCAATAATAATTGATCTCGAACGATGTATCAAAAAAGACAAATACACGAGCAATAATACAAATTAGTAATTAAAAAAAATTATTTCAAATTAAAAATTGAAAGCCAGACCCTTATAATTTATATACTAAATTGCGAGTTTAAAATATTTAAATCAAGTTTCGATATTTAAATTTTTAAGGTGAAGTTTCAACTTTTGGGTTTAGTTTCAATTTTTAATGATTAACTCGGAATTTTAGAATATGTTTTCATTTAAAAAAGAAAGAAACAGAAAATAAGTCAAAGGAGTAGGTATGATTGGTCAGAATATTGTAGTATAGTTATTTGGTAAGAAAATTCTTATGTGAAAGTTGTAATCCCAATCTCATCAATTGAGAGAGAACCACTATTATCAACCTAAAAAAATATATAAATATTTGATTGACAAATCTCACCATCCTCAATTTTTGCGTTTACGACTGATTTTGTGTAATGTTATTAATTAGTAGTATTTGTTACACATCATTTTTAGACAAACATTGTTGTTGCTTTGTGGTTTTTGTTGAGATTCGATTCAAACGAAGTCCATGAATTTGTACTGAGACAAAAAAAATTAAAATAATTTGATAATTACAAAAGAGAGATAGAGCTTAAATAAGAAGAAATAAGAAATACAAGAATGGAGAAAGGGGACGTCCGTTCCTCTTATACAATATCGCATACCCCATTTATAATTAAACTAATACATACATTTTATCTAAAACCCTAACAACTTCACCTAAAATACAGGGGTGATGGAGGATAATTCTCTATTCAATTGATCTTTGTGTTGATTGTATCTCTCCATCTGATTGCGTCTTTATTTGATTGGGCCTCCACTTAATGAACTATCGTTTTATTTTTATTTCTGAAATCTCAATTAATTAGGTTGCAACAATAAATCTTGATATGGATTTTAACTTAATAATCTGATCTGGGTTAGGCTGCTAAAATTTGACCCAACAATTGTCATTGGTGGTGTTCTTGTAATTAGGCAGCTAGAGATGATGATCAATAAAAATGGACTTCAAAAAATGGTGACAATATTTTTTCATCGAAGAAAAAGTTTTGACACGAGTTGGAAACTACATTTTGTTGAAGACTAGAAAATAGACTAGACTAGAATATATATTAATATATGTGTGTGATGCTTTTTTTTTCCAAAATAAATAGACCTATTTTTCACACATGTGTTTTCTAATATAATAAGGTGCCAACTCTCAACCATTACGCCACTAAAATAATGCTACTTCCCCCTTTTTTGAATTTTGTAGGAGTGTGTAAATCGATGCCATGATAAATTCTTTAGACTATTAATTTAAAACATGAACTTTAATTTAGTGTTGTGCATATTGAATAAATTATGTTCCTTACATCCTAGTCTAAAAAGAAAAATATATCGTACTAGATGATTCATACTCCCTCCGTCTCGATTATTTGATCTTTGTTTTTCTTGTTGGGGTGTCCCATTTATATGGGTCATTATCTAAATTTAGTATTGTTTTTTTGCATGTGTTTACAAATTTATCCTCATAAATTGAACATAATTAATAGAGTTATTATTAATAATTATTGCTAAATAAGGGTAATTCAGAAAATTTATTCAAATATTTAATATATTCATAAATGAGTTTTGACATTCGTACAAGTTAAAACATGACCAAATAAATGGGACGAAGGGAGTATATGATACTTTTAGTCGATTCATAAAAATATTATTTTACTCAAACTTACTATTGGGTAAACTAGTTTACTTAAACTTACTATTAATTAATAATAAACAAAACGCTTAACACTACAATCAAGCTTACACACAATGTATTCAAATACAAAGATCTTGGTTCTCTAAATAAACCCCAACAACAAAAACTTCACATATATAAATATTTATATCAATCTTTCGTTCTTTACTAAATAATTTTATACAAGGAATATATACAAGTCAATAGTCATGAGTGAGTTGGTGAGCTTAGTCGAGCAATAATATAAATGCCCAAGTTGTCTATACATATATATATATATAGAGAGAGAGGGAATATATGCATATATATATATAGAGAGAGAGAGGGGGAGAGAGATATAGAGAGAGAGTCAACTAAACCGTCCATGCAAGTTGCAGAGGTGCGATGAAGAGTTCTACTTACTAAAATGGTGCATCTTAGCTTTACAAGGGCACATGTCCAAATTTGAAGTCGACTACCAAAATAATAATAATAATTATTGTTATTATATTCAAGAATTTTAATCTCTTAATTAAACAATCTTCACATATATCAAAATCTTGAAAGGTATCGTGTGACCAAAATATATTTGATGGTGACACCAACACAATCGTAGAAGTAGAAATGTTGTGAATTACATCCCAAATTTGTTACCCCTAGGGAAAAAAAACTCCTACAAAAATAGGTGATATCCAAATTTTTGAGATGGATGATTTAATTCAATCTCTTTGTATCATCATCAACGAAGAATTTGTGGCCAATAATTTGAAATCTCAACAATGCCTTCACGCAAAGCAAAATCGATATTTTTTGATTGGCTCTTAAGTTGCTAAACATGTGATTAGGTTTCCAATCATAAATTGGTTGCATTTTTTTTTATCTTGATTTATGTAAGATCTACGTTTGTTAAAACTTCGTAGTATTAGATTGTTTCATGGATCTCGTCCATTAAAAAGAATCAGTATTTATTAGTGTAGTGAAATTTATAATTTATTGATGAGTTAGAATTAATTTTCATTTTGAGAAATTAGACGAATCTAACGGGACAAACCAAAATGGAAAATGAGACTAATTTAAAAGGTTGGATGAAGTATATCAGATTAAAGCACTTTGCATTATCTTCACTTAAAATACCTAATGCAAATATTCATCCAAATAGATATGAACAAAAAAAAAGAAGTTCCAGAGTTTATACTCTATACTCCCTCCATCCCGTCTGATTAGGTACTTTTCATTTCGGCACATGAATTTCGGAGCTAGTGTTCAGTAACTAATTGTGGTCGTTAATAAAATTGGCAATCGTTTTTATCTTGTTTAAGTCTTACAGAAGTTAATTACGATTGCCATTTTTATCACCGACCACAATTAGCTACTAAATACTAGCTCCGAAATTCATGTACCGAAATGAAAAGTACCTAATCAGATGTGACGGAGGGAATATTTCAATTCATTTATCTCAATTAGAGTTTCAATAAATTAATTAACTACAAGAAACACAAAAGTGTAAAGAGTTATACAGAGAAAACATTATGTATTAAGAAAATACTTGTATTTCTTAATATGAATGTATCTGAATATTTGAATTGATCGGATCCACTATTAAGACTTTTTTTTTTCCTTACACATTTATTTTATAAATTAAAACATCATATACTTCAATAATAACATATAAATAACAAAAATACATAATTTGTTGAACAAAAAAGTAGTAGTACTCTTTCTTATGTACACGTGTGTTGTTGCTAATTTTTACATGGGAATTAATTATGGAACTTCATGATTGGTTGACATTTATAAATGATTGAAACATTGCTCGAATTGGAATACTGAATATTACATGGTTCACAATCAAATGCAGAGGGCCAAACAAATTTCTCTAAATATAATAATATATCATGGTATCTCCTTTTCATTCTAAATTAAGATATTATAATTATTCTAATATATTTCATGATAATTGAATCATGATCGATCGTAAAAGATTTCCACTTATTTAATAGAGCAGAAGCTCAATTATATTACCAATAATTGTAATTTTTTTAATATATTACGAATTATGTATATTATTAACTTATATAGAGAGAGAGATTCACTCAAGTGCTAAAATTAAAGTTTGTGCTAAATAGGAATGAATCTCAGCCCTTGGATTGATAACATCAATGGTTGAGATTAAAGCATAAGGATTAAAGAATCAAGCATAATTTCTGTTTGTGCTTAATTGCTTTATAAATCGTGCTTAATTCGATTAAGCATAATTTATAAAGCAAAAAAGCATAAAATCTGGGAAAATATTTTTATTTCAACCATTGAATTTTTTAGATGAATGGTGTAGATTCATTCCTATTTAGCACAAACTAATTTTTAGTATGTGAGTCACTCCCTATATATACATATATATATATATATATATATATATATATTATATTATCAGGTTTACTTGGAATTATATCAGACTTGTACTAGATTTATGAATATACATCATTTATCTTAATAAATTAATGGTCTACATAATTTTTAAAAAAAAACATACTTATTTACATAATAAATTATACTTAAAAATATTGTATGCTAAGAAAAGGTATGCATATTTTTAATAAGAATATATATATATATATATTTAAGCTCACACGGCCATATGTTCTCAAGGAAACTCAAATTTATGACCTCTTAGTCAAAGTAAAAATGCTTTCATCACCACATCAAGTGGAGATAATAATAATTAATATTTTTACTAACCGGTGATGCGGTGAGCTTAAGATTAAAATTTCTATTTAGGACATTGTAGAAATAAATACTCCCTCCATCCCTAATTATTAATCCTCAATTGAAATAGCACGATAACCGATGTTTGTTAGAGTAAAAAAATTTATAATTTTGAAAAAGAGACTAATAAATGAGATAAATAAAAAATATAGATGACACTAATAAATTAAGACGGAGAGAATATATTTCATTATTTTTATTTTTATTTGAAGATTTGATTGACGGCAACCAAACACTTCAGAGATCCCTGTGTGTGGGCCCATTAAGAAACTATAATATGGCCCACTAACTACATCGGGCCAATGAGGGGGCTTCACGTGGCACTATTTTGAAAGTCTCGTGGCTCCTCGTTGAAATATCAAAGAAAAGAAATATTGAAATTGAAAATTCCAAGACCATTACTGTAGTGCTGGACTCCACTCCACCATTATCATTATTCATTACCATACATCCAAAATTCATTCTTATTTTTATTTTCATTTTCATCTTATATTAGAGATGAGAATCAATTATCAAATTGAACACAACTGTAAAACAAAGATTAATATTCAATTGAATAATTTTGATTGAGTATGTAATCTCGCCATTGATCACGTGTAATAATATATGGATGATAATTTAAATAATTAGGATTTAGGAAGATAATTGAATTAATTAATCCACACGTGGCAAGAAAAGAAAATTGGTGTGGAATTTAATTTCAAGGGTTGCGGCTCTCAGTGCTTCCGTCGAGGAAGCCCAATTCTGCCAATTAAAAATATATTATTATTATTAATATTTATTTCTCAATTAAATCGTGTACACGTGGACTCTCATTAACACACTCTACCGTTGGGACTAGGGATGTCAATCGGGCTAACCCGTCGGGTTTCGGGCTAATCCTATCGGGTTGCGGGCTATTCGGTCCGGGTTGAATCGGGCTGAATTTTTATCGGGCTAAAAATTCTTGAACCTAACCCTAACCCACCGATTTTCGGGCTGACCCGTCGGGTTGACAATATTTACGAGTTTATTTTTGTAAAGATTTTCTTAAAATATTTTAACAACCCCTAAAACAAAATAAAAAAAGAAAATGATGAACCAACATAAATAAAAGACAACAAATAACAATATCTTTGCAAAAAAATAGTGATAAGTGGATAATCAAATTTTGAAAAGAAAAAAAAAACTTCAATCCTTATATACCAACTAATTTAAGTAATAGAAGTACATTTCTCAACGTAGAAAATGATAAAATAATGATTAAAAATTAAATATAGCTTTCACTTGGGTGAACATAACAACGAGTGGCTAAAGGTTCTTGAAATGAAGACATGAGTAGGTACGCTAATTAGGAGAGTGACGAGTGGAAGACAGTGAAAGAGGAAGAAATGAGAGATTTTTCGATTTGAGGGTAAAGGACTACGTCATTGGGAGAGATTGATGAGATTTTGTGTGACGAAAAATTAGGTCTAGGGAATTAGGTATATAATTAATGGGTATAGTAGGATATAAATAATATTAGAAATAATAAATAATAAATTATTAAATATTGCCGGACCTACGGGCCGACCCGCAACCCACCGGGCTCAGCCCGTTCGGGCCGCCAACCTGTCGGGTTCAACCCGTTCGGTTAAAAATAATTTCGGGTTGAAAATTTTTTACCCTAACCCATATTTTAGTCCACCAGTTTCGAGCTGACCCATCGATTTCGGGCTTTATTGACATCCCTAATTGGGACCACTTTTCTCTCTCTAAAGAGCCACGCGCCCTTCCGAGATACCCGCCACCGCAGTCCATCCCTTAGATTTATTTTATTAGGCCATTTTTTTATTGTGAGAATAATTTAATAATGTATTTGATTTATTTAAAATAAATTAAATATTTATTATTGCAAATTATGTATTTTTTTATTATAAATAATGTAATCTTTTATACAGAAAAAAATAATATATTATAAAATAAAATAATGTATTTAACTTATTGAAATCATATGTTAAGTTCCGTCTCACAATAAAAAATAGTGAGACCATCTCACAGGAGATCAACTCATTTTATTATTAAGACTCTAGACAAAATGCAGACTTTCATGGATTTTTTTTTTAAATTACATTAATTTAAACAAACACCCTACATATTATCATAGAAGCTCGAATATATAACTTCTTGGTCATCGATAAAATGTTTTCACCACTGTACCCCGAATAAGGAAAACTTTTATGGATTTATTATAATTAGATTGCTGCTTGTGCTGTCCGCAGGGTATACAGTTATATTAATTATTTATTATTAAATTATATCAACTTTATTTATTTTGTATATATATAGTTAAGGGATATTAGTTTAGTCGACTGAAATTTGTCAATTGAAACAATTAATTTTTAATGAATTACATTGATGACGAATCAGCACAATAAAAATTCAATGCGCATGTCACCCCTAATTTGTTTCATATGAAATATATATTTATTATATATAGTAAAATTAGTTATTTTCAAAATAAATGTTAAAATACGTGTCCATGAATAATTTTATTTCATATTTTTAAATATATATGTATAAAAATAAAGAAATTTGTAATTTATGAGGTAGCTGCCTCAAATATTATTATCTGTTATTAAATTATTATTCTAATGAAATATTTCCAAGTTTTTATTATATCAAAGTCGTAGTATCTTAAGTTTACAGACTTAAAATTTGTGAGAGCTCGATCATATTTTATAGGATCGTGTTTTATAATTTCATTATTATATTTTAATATAACTAAATAAAAAGAAATTGTAATCTCATAGGGACGACCAGTCCCATGAGTTTCTATGTAATGCCGTCCCTGCTACTATTAGCCAATGGCCGGCTAAGCTAGTAGAAAGGGAAGGTCTTGGGTTAGGCAGACCTAAACGATTTAGGCGGGTTTTATCCATTAACCCAAGCTTTAGGCGGGTTTTATCCATTAACCCAAGCCCAAACCCATATAATATACCCTATTTGGGATGGGTGAACCCATTTGGGTAGGATAAAACCCGCCTAAACCGTTTAGGCCTGCCTAACGCAAGTTTTTGCCTAGTATAAATCATCAATAGCTCAACTCAAGCAATTTAATTACTTAGAGATATTTTTTCGCAAATTATATTCATGTTTGGAAAAACGAATTGAAAATCTACTCAATAGATGATTTTTTATTCCCTCAAAAAAAAAAAAAAAAGATGATTTTTTAAATATATATGTTTGTAGCTATTCATACTGTACTAGACTAAAAAAAAGTTGCAGTAGTATTTAATCGACATTAATGTGAGCTTTGAATTAAGTTTGGGAAGCACAACTCAGTTGAATTCGAATTATTTAGTAGAACCATAAATTTATTCCACATTTATTAGGATAAAAGTCGTCTAAGAAACACACACTCCCCATAAAATCTTGGTAAATAGAATTAGATATTTAGATTACATTAATCTGTAGAATTTTGGTTTAATGGAAGAAATTAAAGGTCTTCTACTATAATTAAAGATTGACTTGTTTTTCAAAGAAAGGCGTGGGTGAATAAAATTTATTAAGTCAATTTTTGTGGCTTTTAATTTAACGGGTTGTTCATAATAAAAAGTATTGGGTTAGAAGTATTAATGTAAAAAGTCATAAAAGCTATTTTATTAATTGAACCCCCTAAATCGAATGAGATTCATTTATTAAAAGTGTGTTAGTCCCGCTTTATCAAATTAAAAATAATATGCACAGTGAAAATTTATTTTATTTGTTTGATATGCTTGTACTTATTTAAGCTGATGGTGACGTATCAGCTTAGTTTGTCAAAGCTTTGTTGAGGTACTAAATGTCAAGTATGCTTAATATCAGTATTCGAAGTATATTACAACTATTGAGTGTTGAGTTTTAAGAAGTAAACTGACAGTATGAAATAAAACAAAAAATGACGAACGATATATAGTGGCTCGGACCAAAATGTCCTATGTTCACTCTTCATACCTAAGTCTAGTAATCCACTAAGCTTAAAATTTTACAGGTGCCCCTACGTTCTATTGTTTGCTGAAGAATGCCTCGTCCTTCAGTCCACAAGCGCACTCGTCTGGTCATTGCCCGTTCTTTGTTTCGCAGCTTCTCAGAGTGTGGGCGTACCACTCAACCTCCCCGTCGCTGGAATAGGGTATTTATTATTCTCCCTTGAACTGTCTCCTTGGCGGCAGGTCGCCCGTAATAGTCAGAGTACAAAGCGTACTTGACTGTTGTAGTTTTTTTTTGGAGAGAAAGACTACCAAGTGAATAACTCAAGAACTCTAAGGTTCCGAGTCTCGTGTTCATCAAGAAAAGCTTAAGAGCATCTAACGGTGTAGTAAGCTTGATAGTAATTAGCTTTCGCGTAAATCAGTTCAGTAACTTCATATTGCAGTTCGTAAATCGTATAATATTTGTCACGCGTAACTTTCTTCTATTGAAGATCCTCCGGTATTTATAGACGTGAGGTTGAAGGTTTGAAATAAATGTCTGTTAGAGACAAATTGGAAGATGTCCAATCCAATGTATCTTTTGATTGCTGCACTAAGCGGGTAGGTGGTGTTTTTCCAGATGTTCTGCACCTTCTCCGCTTTTTCTAACAACGATAGTGACGCTTCGTCTTTATGTCAGAACGACAATATTCGTCAGTTTGAGGACTCGGACTAAATGTCCTAGGTATCGAAACTTAGAATTTCGTGCTTGCAGACTTTAAAGAATTTTCAATCTTTAAAGTTTGTTCTTGTTAGTACGTTCCTAAAACGATCATTTTATGTCTTTGCACTGAGACCTGGACTAGGAAATTCATGCTGGTGTCGTCATACTTGCAAATCCATGTTGATGACGTCATCCTTCAGTATACGCTCGGTCCCTATGCTAGTAAATTTGGCATATTTGTTGAGACCATACTTGGTGGACCCATACTCTTTGAAAATCCAAATTTCATAAGCCAGACTCATATTCTTCCAGACTTGTAAGTTCGTCGCGAACCATAGTCTATCGAGTCTTTTGCGTATTCTAGATTGATTAGTCAGTCTAATCTTCATATTAGCTCCAGCTTACAACTCGATATTTATCTTATACAAGATTTTATATTTTTTTGACTACGCTGAAACAATCTAAGATAACTTTTACATACTTTGATTCACCAAAACATAATAATAATATTAGAAAATTTCAAAATTTCCCAAGAAAGTGTTAAATCGAAAGTCTCACTATTAGCAGCTTTTGGGTTCACAGATATGGTCATGGGGATTTGATAGTAATGCTTAGACTTGGCAGTGGCGAACTCAGGATTTTTGAATATTTTCGAGTAAGAATTTCATTAAATTTTTTATGACAAAAATAATATAAATTGAAAATATTTTTTGATTTCCTTCCTCTTTAATCCCCTTATTTTCTCTTGCTATTTATTTTTAGCTTATTTTTCTTCTTCGCAACTCTCTATTGAAAGAGGCAATTTCAATATTTAAATCCGCTTGTGAACGTACTCATTCGACGACTGAGAATGTAAAAGAAAGAGGGTATAAAAGGCCTAAGGATCAAGAGAGATTGTAAAATTTTTAAATTTAAATATTAGAATTATATATTGTATTGTGATAAATTTTTATATTATAAATTTATGTTTTTATTTAATTACGCATAAAATTCAAATAAATTACCCTTATTAAATATATTTGGATCGACCACTATACTTTGGTGCGTATACTTGTAAGCAAACTCACGTGGCATTTCAAGAACATGATAAGATCATAGTAATGGGTGTTTTTCTTATTACAATATTACTAACATGGCATATAATATTGCAGAATATTCTAACCCCTTAAATCATTACAAGATTACTTTTTTTTACCTTAATGTAGAGAACTAAAAAGCATGGATGGTTCAGGCCCCAATGGCTATGTTCCTAAAATTCCACAACTCATAAAATAAAATAAAAAGGCAACAAAGACATTTGTGTTTACAAAGATAGTGGAATCAATTATGTAACCCCACAACTCTCTTTTTTTATTTTATTATGATTAATCCCCAAATCTTCTCCTACATGCCATCTACCAAATACTTTGATCATTAAATATATTTAGTTTTATGGATTAACTAATTAATCTAAAAATACAAAATAAATAAATAAAGTTTAATTATTGATTCTGGATCCGAAATATTAATTCACAATTCAAGACCTGAAAAATCATATATACAATTCTCAGTCCAGGACCACAATATCAACACCTGAATTATTGAATCTTTTGAATCGTGGATTGACAAATCATTTTCCAGATCCTGAATCAATAATTAAACTATCTTTTGAGTCCTAAATCGAGAATTCTCCATAAATAAAAATAAACATTTGCAGTCAATTTGAATTCACAATGATCAAGTTACAAATTTTCATCAATCCCCCCCCCCCCCCCTCTCCAAAACTAGAAACTCATGTGAAACCAAGAAAACAAAAGAATTACATGTGAGAATGTAAAACTATATATCAAAAGTTGAATGATCATCATGCCCCTCTCCACAATCACTATAAAGAAAAAAAAAATTAAAACTCTATAAAGAAAAGGGATTAATCTTCTAGCTAGGGTTTAATTATATCTTGATTTATATTGCAAATGCTGTTTTTTTTTCCTTTTCTTTTTTTTTCTTTAAGCATTATTGTGTTGAATTGCTACTGCATAAACCACACATCATCGACGCTCCACAAGCTGTCCGACACATCTCCGCCGTCCATCGTCCACTGGCTGTTTTGCTCGACGAAATCCAGCCCTTGATTGAAGTAGGCTGCGGTGGGGCTCGTCAGAGACTGATCGCCATAACCGGAGAGCTGATTACTCCCCGGATAATGATAACAGTCTGTTAAGTCGGACGCCGGCGTCCCGAGGGAGTCGGACGATGCGGCGACGCTGGAATACTCCGGCGTGAAGGCGTGGGCGATGGTGGGCTTCTGTAGTATGTTGTTTTGAGCTGGCCCCATGGCGAGATTCGTGTTGATTTGGCTGCTCATGTGGGTGGTGGAGGTGGATGAGGCGGCGGCGGCGGTGGCTGAAGAAGCTTGGATTCGCTCGACTAATCTTGGCATCCATAGATAGCGCATGGTGTCCTTGAATTGCTTGCTGTTGACGTCGCATTTCAGCTGCTTCGCATGCTTCTGCACTCGAGTTCTCCAGTAGTTCTTGATCTCGTTGTCTGTTCTTCCCGGCAAATGCTGCGCTATTTTCGACCACCTTTAATTCAAAAAAAAAAAAAATTAATCATGCATAAATCCGACATTACTGTCCCATTAAAAAAAAAAGAAATTATTACATACCGATTGCCCCAACGAGAGTGAAGCTCAAGAATCAAGAGCTGCTCTTCAAGAGTGATGTTTCCGCGACGTACGTCGGGGCGTAGGTAGTTCAGCCACCTCAATCTGCAGCTTTTTCCAGTTCTCTTCAACCCTGATTTCATCCATTAATTCATCAGCAAGATATTGAAGAAGAAGGAACAGAGAGAGAGAGAGAAGTTTTGTTTTTCTCTCACCTGCAGATCGGGCGAGGGAGTTCCAGCGGCCTTCGCCGTGGTGGGCGATGTAGTTGATGAGGGTGAAGTCCTCGTCGACGGTCCATGGCCCTCTCCTCAGCTCCAGTAAATCTTCTTCACTGGGATTTCTCAAAGCCTTTTCAGTTTGATGATGGTCCATGTTGAGTTTCTCTCTCACCTAGAAAGAAAAGTTGATGATGGTGAATTGATGGTTATTGGATTTGTAGAGAGAGAGAGATGGGGTAATTGGGTTGATGTGGAAGAGGATAAAGGAGGGGGGGTTTATATAGAATCATAGATGGAAGATGACACGTTTGAAAATGGTGGCATAGGAAAGAGAAAGCCGCAGTAGTTTTAGATTAATCCTTAATTAATTAAGTTTAATCACACTTTCTTAAAAATGGGTTATTGGAAGTATTAGAAAATTATTAATTAGTTAACCGAGTGAGTCTGTGAGGGCTTTGAAGGTTGACTCTTTGACTTGTGGAAAAATATTTATTTTATTTTTATGAATATTATTTGTGTATATATATATATATATGTGTGTGTGTATATATTTGTATTTTCTTCAATCAAGTTGTCATGGAATTTGACTTTCTCACTTTGTGACTGTGCTTTGTGTTTATATATCTCCACAATAGAGGGTGAAACAATTGTATTTTTATTTTATTAATAACTTTGTATATTAAAAATTTTAAGTTTACAAACTAGTTTAATCCAAGACTTTATGAATTGATAAGATATAATGGTATTAGAAAGAATTCCATTATTCATTAAATTATTGGTGGGAATAACATATATGTATCAATCCTACTGTTTTTAAGTCTTGGATTTGGGTTTTGATGGTTTGTGTACTTTTGATTTAGACAATGAATAGTGTGATGATTTTACTTTTTTGAAAATTAAGTTTTGTCCTATAAAGTGCAAAATAAATTTATATGTTTAGCAGAATTAAGCATGATATTGTAAGAAAAAAATATATTAAATATATAGAGTGGAGAGTGAACCATTTAGTTAGTGAGAATTCCTATGATATTCATCAACTATATATATACAAGGAAAATATAAAATGTTAATAAGTGATAATATATTTAATAATAATAGTAAATCTTAATCTTTGATTTTGATGGATAGATGATTAAAATTCATTTGGCAATTATGCATGTTAATATGGGTGGTTATCAAGTTCGATAAAATATAATATACTATATAAACAAGCATAACATACTAATGAATTGATCACAACTTTTAACATATTTTATATTGATGAATGAACGCAATATATAAATTAATCAAACATGTATTAGCATTTTAACACAAATATTCACCAATATCAGTGTATCTAATAAAGAAAAAATAATTTAAAAATATTCTATAATTAACTTATATAAGGTGTGGAAAATAAATAGAAGTTGAGAAATTATAATATGAGCTAGTAGTGCTATTCAATGCTTGATAATGAACTCTAGGTTTTTGGTGTGACATTATCTGAAAATTAATTAATTAATTGCACTTTTAGCTCCTATTAATTGGACTTAAATTTTAGCTGGACTCATACCAAGATCGTGTGCCTACATAATATATGGAATTATTGGTGGTTAATTACTTAATTTTATTTTAAACCCGACTTAAATAGTCAAATTCTTTCTAGCCATTCATTTCATCCTTATTGAGTAGATTAGCATTAATTAATTGTTAGTTTAATTGCAAGATTTGTGCTTGTTGTCATTTGTTTACTATTTTTATAACCTTGATTTTAATATATATATATATATATATATATATATATATATATATATATATTGCTTTCAGTAGTGAGGGGGATAAATCGCAGCTATTAATTGATTAATTATGATTAAAGAAAACATTAACAAAAAGTTGGCAAATTTAAGGAAAATTAGGTTGTAATTAAGCATTAGTATACCTCTCTATGTTTAATGTTTTCATGAAAGAAAATGTAAGATAAAGTAGATATTTACAATCTTTAATTTTCTTACAAAATTTATGGTTTCATAGTTGAAATAAAGTCAGAAGAAATTCACAATAATTAATCCCTACATTAATGAAGTAAAAGTCTCTGAAATGGCCTTAATTACAGAAAATAGATGCACCTTTCCATCTTTAAAACTCTTGAAACTTATCTTTCATGAATAATTCTAAGTATTATATATATATATATATAGGGATCGAATCCGGTGATAAAAAATCCTCCCGTGATAAAATGATAAAGCTGCTTGATTACCTTTACAATGTTGCTTGATTGTGTTTTAGTTGTTGCTTGATTACAATGTTGCTTGATTCTATTTCAGATGTTGCTTGATCATTTATTGCTTGATAGCGTTTTAAGTGTTGCTTGATTAGTTATTAGCCATTGATTTAATTAGATCTAATGGATGAGATTCATTCTAATTTTTAATATACTTATTTATTATCATATGATCTCTCCTCTTCTATCAAAAAAAAAAAATTTATACGAAGGCATTCATATGTAAAGTATTCAAGAGAATTTAATTATAGTGAGAAAAGGTGGAGAAGAAGTATAGAATAATGGGTTTTTTAATAGAATACAATTATTTAAATATTGTTTTGTATAAATATTCTTATTAAAGATAGAACTCGTAACCACTTACATCACACTAAAAAAACCAAAAGCCTTCTATCTCTCTTGGGAAATTCCATATACTCCCTCCGTCCCGGCTGAATTGTCCCGGGTTGACCGGACACAATAACTAAAGAGTATGAGTGTAAAGTAAGTTGAGTAGAATTAATATTTTATTGTTGAGTGTGAAAAAGTTATCTTTTTAAGTAATGAGACAATTGAGGTGGGACGGAGGGAGTATATAATAATGAACTCCCCATAAGGGAACTTGCTAGAATGAAAGGGTGAAAAGTAAATCTTAGACTATGTTTGTTCCGATTTTCATAGTTGTTTAAATAGTACAGTAGAATAATTTGTTTTTGGTAAGCTTGCCATTTATCCAAACTGATAATTGTTAGCCAACTTGGTTTGCTAAATCTTAGTTTGGTACAAGTATACTTAAATCAGTTTTAGTATATACTGCAACACTTGAGTGTTGAGTTTCAAATTGAGTAAGCTGATAAAATATTGAAAGCAATAAATAAGACAAGGATTATAGACTTATAGTAGTATGGACTCTAAGATCCTACATCCACTCTTCAGACTTGAAGTCTGAAAATCCACTAAGAATATATAGGATTACACAGGTGCTCCTACGATCTGTCGTATGTCAGTGAATGTCTTATCCACCGATCCACAAGCTCACTCGCCTCGCCCTTGCTCGTCCTTCTCTTATCGGCTCCTTGGAGTGTGGGCACACCACGCAGCCTTCTCGTCGTTGGCATGGAGAATTTAGAGTTTCCCGAAACTATCAGCTTGCAGACATATCGCCCATAAGAGTCAAAATACTAGACGTACTTGATTGTTGTAATCTGTCTTGGCGAGAAAGATTACCTAGAAATAACTCAATAGTAAGAGTTCTGAGTCTCGTGTTCACAAAAGTACGAAAATATCGGTCAGTCTGATGAATCTTGGACTGGTTAGTACGAGGTATCAAAACTGAAGTCTTGGGCTTGCAGACTTTAAGGAATCTCCAATCCTTAAAGTTTGTGCTTGTTAGTGCGTTCCTCTGGATATTCTTCTTATCTCTATTCGCGGGACTGGAACTTAAGATTACATACTGATGTCGCCATACTTGCAAGTTCATGCGTGGTGACGTCATCAATCAGTTTAGGCTTGGTCCTCAGACTAGTAAGTTTGGTATCCTAGACTGATAAGACCATACTGGTTAATCCTGTACTTGGTGTGGTCCAAAATTGTCAGTCCAAACTCATATATCCAAGATTTGTAATTTTGGTGTGAACTTTAGTTTGTTAAGTCTTGCGCATCTCAGACTGATTCATCAGTCTGGTCTTTAGATTAGCATCAGTTTATAACTCGATAAAAAACATATACAAGACTTTACATTTTGAGACCATATTGTAATTAAATTTAGAGACAAACTATGATGGCTAAAACACTTTTACCCACCAAAACAAAATAATATAAGGAAATTTATAGCAAATTTCTAACAATATATATGTTGCTGATTTGGTGAGGATAACCCTTATCATGAGATTTGAGAATAAATATAGTGCATAGATTTGACAACATCAACTATCCAGATTACTTAAAGGCTTCAACAAAAAATACGGTATTTTATCCTCATTTTACTTCATTTGAGGGCAATATAGCCATTACGAACAATGAACAAACTTCAATTGTGTTCATTTTATCTCCAATCTACTTCATTAAATTCGAAAATAACATTTGCTATTTGAAGTTATACATCATCTAATTCATTGTATCGCTCGTATGATTCATTATATCTACTGAGATATTCATTTTAGATATTATATTATGCATTATGATGTGAGATTCTTTTTTTAATCTTCACTTAGGTTTTTCACACATTTTCATAGGTTTAATTAACAATCTAACACCATTCTATTTTCTTGGAATTAACTGGATGTCACTCCCTTTAGTTTTGACCACATATGGAAGTAACACTTTGATAATTTTCAGGACTAATGCAACATAATTATCTTCAAACATACTATTTTTCATTGATGAATTGTTATTGTTAGTAATTGAGTCATCCAAACGATTTATAAAATTCATCCAATACCCTAAGTTTCTCCCTTTGTAAGGCTTCAACCTATCAACACATTTTGGTATAAATGAACCTGAGAACAAATAAAATGAACAACATGTTACTAAAAATGAAATCAATAAAAAGTAATAAAAAGAAATAATCGGAGTTTAATAAAAATGAAGTTGTAATACAAAATAATGAATAACACAACACTACAGATGAATAATAAAAAAAGTAAAAATGAAAGACTTAAAAAACTGTTTGAAATAAAAATTCTGAAAACAATATATCAAAAATAGTCTCGTGAAACCATGATCAATAAATATCATCCAAAAACTTCAAACAAGTGGAACACATATGATATTTAAATCAGAAAACCAAAAAGAAATGTAAACTTAGAAAGCACAAAAATTTCGAATCTAACCTTAAGAACCAATCAAACGCTGGATCTGATCGCCAAAATCATATATATGTATTAATGAGGATAAAACGAACACAAAGACAAATTGATAGATATTGAGAAATATCAAAACTTATTCAACAAGGCAATCGAAATCTCATGAAAAATCGAAAAGAAAAGGAATTACAGATCCAAATCGCGTGAAAGAAGAAAACGTAAACCAAAAGAAAAAAAATCGTTTATTTAAGGGAGATATCATAATTAAAACAGGTTAAATGTCAATGATACCCTTAAATATATAACAATGAAATATACAGAGGATTAAATGAAAACGAAAATTATTAAAGCATGATCACAGATCTTGTGCAATCTATAACTGAGATTCATTCACATTTCTTAAATTAACATTTATAAATAGATGAATATGAAGGTGTTAAACAATTATTTATGTCCAATATAAATAAATTTATACTTTTTATTCAAAAGTTAATGGTTCAAATATAAATAAATTTATCTTAAACTTTGATATGAGCATTCTAAGATTTAGATTTATTTCCATTTAACCATATTTATAATATTATTTATAAATTATATTTAATATGATATGATATATATAAATATACACATACATGTATGTATATGTATACGTGTCCATCAACACTAATTCTTTTCTTCCAAGACTCAAACTCTCTCCAAAGTTCAAACATTGTTTTTTATTGGCCTTTTTTTATTTATCTGGTCACCTACGAGCCTATTTTTCACATTTTTCTTGTTTATTTTGTCACATTTAATAAATGCTTATATATTTTAATATTGACATTCGTGAAAAAGTTGGGAGGGTAAACTAGTCAATTTACTTTGTTACTTTACAAGGGAATAATATTAATTTGTCCAAGGTTTTAAAGTGAAAAATCGGACGTTTTGATTAGATAGATTACATATTAATGTTTTATAAATTTGATAACATTAATAAAATACAATTTAATAAATTATATGAATGTCCAATATTGCTATAAAGATTCAATATTTGAATTATTCTCGACCATGTCTTATAAATTGAAGTACCTTCATTTATATATATATATAAATTTTATTTTATACAATTTGTTGGATAAATATTTCAATCAATTAAATAATATGTGAATTTTATTATTTTTACTATTATTGGTCCCAAACCAGAATTAGGTAATTTAGAATAAATTTGCTGGATGTTTAGGTAAGTTGATGATTCTGGCACGAGCTCAGGCTCAAATTGATTTCTTAACGAGTTATATATTACTTAATTAGTTAGTTTTCAACAATATTATCCGACACTTGAAGTGTTAGGTTTTAAATCCAATGCAAAAAGTAAATATTTACGCATAGGATTTATACAAGTTCGAATTGAATCATCCTAGCTACATCCTCTCTTCAGACGTGCAACCTGAATACCACTAGGCTGAGAATTCCAAAGATGTCGTACAATCTATTACTAACAGATGAATGCCCGCGTCCACCAGTCCACTAGCGCACTCGCCAAGTCTTTTGCTCCCATTCGCTTCTTCATATATGAAGTGTGGGCGCACCACTCAACCTCCAGATGGTCGTGGGAGTTTGGGTTCGTCCCGTTAACATCACCTTGCGGTATACGCGCTTGTAATAGTTACCACGGAGGAGTGACAACTCCAAGATGTTTTCTTACATTGAGAGTAAGAAAACATGTCCGTGTTCACGAAAAAACAAGAAAAGTTGATAGAACAACCTGAAAGCTTTTTGATGTTGAGTGTTGGTAGCTTTCGAGAATCACCAGCAGTTTGAGGCTTCAAATATTCAGATGGTAAGTTCGTAACCTCGTGAATTTAGTAAATCATCATCTTGAAGGATTGCAACCTCTATTTGTGGGCGCTCATTGGAAGGTTTGAATATTAAGCCGTTTGGAGGCATTGCGAGACATAAGGAATATGTCCAATGGAAGTTTTATTTTTTTGACTTGCAGTATCCTTTCTATCAGAGGAAGTGCACATTTGTTGCTTTGGTCAGAACGGCTCTTAGCAGCCCATGAATGTTTGTTTGTAGATTCCTTGGACTAACAAGCTTTTGAGTAACTCAAACTTTAAGATCTCATTTCTTAAAGTCCGGTCTTAAAAAATCTTTGCTTCTCCTGACTTGCTTGTGTCTTTTTCTTGCTGGTTGAGTATCGTCTTGCTCGTGACATTTACTGGTACATTTTTTGCTGGTGGATCACTGACTGGGTATGATGTACCAGTCAACTTACTCCAATGATAGGTGCTTTGTTGGTAAAGGTATTTTAGCCAGCAAATTCAAACAAACTCATTTGTTGATGAATAGAATTCAACCATTAAATTTTCTGAAGCTTGCGATCAGTTCCAATTTATAATTCGATAATTTCTATATAAGATATTACATGTGCATACTAATTTAACTAATAACACTCTAATCCAGTAATATATTTAACTTATCATAATATTATTTTTAATGAAGGAATTACTAATAATAATTTATCACTTATCATTCCTCCAATAGTTTAAATCCCCATCAAATCAACCTTTCTAACATGACTTATCCAAATTGATTTGGAAGAGTTATTTACTTATCTCTCCCTTAATTATCACATGCAGGAGAGAGTAATAAATGAGTTTTTAAATAATTCTATATATATTTTTTGAATCCGTTTTTTAATCATTGACATTTACTGGTACGTTTTTTTATCAACAATTTTATAATAAATTACTGTACATGGATATTGATTAATAAAAATAATGAAAAATTCATATAATAAGATCGATCCCATGATTTAACATTTATGTCCTCATCTAAAAAGTTTACAAGTCACATCAAAATAATAATTGACATTATTAAATTTTAGTCCTATTTTTATAAGAGTGGGATTTATTAATACCCACTTTCAGCTATGTATATAACAAAAATACCCAAAACATTATATTGATTCAAGAAATACCCACTGTCGTAATCTGACACATTTCAGAGGTGAAATTTCGTTATTTTCACAAAAAAACTTGTAGATTTAGACTAGTTGATGGAAATTCAAAGTTGTCGGTCAATATTTGAATTTATTGTATTTTTTAATCGAACTTAATTTTATAAAAAATGTTGTCGGTCAAGTTTAATTTATAAGGAGAGAGAGAGAGTCGGTGCCACGTTGGTCGGCGTCGGTGTAATGGCATCGACCTTCGACACCGACCAACGTGGCAATAGATGAAAAATGATAAAAAAAGATGAGTTTTGCCACGTCAGTCGGAATGAGGGCCACGTTGGTCGATGTCGCCGACGCCGACTGACGTGGCGTCGATCCACGTAGGTCGGTGTCGAGGTCGGTGTCAGTTATATGACACCGACCTCGATACCGACCGGGCCCCTTTTCAAAAAAAAATATATATAAAACGGGAAAAATCCCATTTTCTTGCCATTCCATTCAGATTCAGACGTCGACTCTCCTCCTTCGACTTCGACTTCGACTTGAGGCATAAATCTACCAAAACTTCACAAATTATTCTCACGTAATGGCCGCCCATAATGAGGTATATAGTTTCAACCATTTTTATTTCATTTTAACCGTGGGTTTTCGTTATTTTTCTCTAATTATTTAGTTTAATTATTTTGCAAAAATTATGTGTAAATTTATGTAAATTTCATGGAGTAGTTTGAATTGTGTTGAACAATGTGTTATTAGATTAGTTTCATTGATTAATTTACGGTCCGAAAAATAATTGATGGTGTAAGCTTGGCAAAATTAGGTCAAAATCAAATTGGGGGAAAACACAAATTGGGGGAAAATCAAATTGAAACCTTATTTTTTTTATTTAAGTTCAATTAGATGCTAATTTGTTTTTAATTAAATTAATTATGTTGTGTATGTTTATTCTTGTATAATTTGGTTGAATTCCATCAAATTAAATTTATTTATTATTGTATAATTTGGCTGAATTGGACCAAATTAAATTAATTAATGTAGATGTATGATTAGTTTGAATTCGGTCAAATTAAACTCATTTATTAATTTTCATGTTATTTTTTATTAAATTAATTATGTTGTGGATGCTTATATAGGTATATATAGCTTTTATTAATTTAATTTATCGTAAAGTAGTTGTAACGGAAACCGTTACACCGTGGTGTGAAACACCTAATTAAATAATGCGTGTGATATGAGAGTATTATTGTATAACACGGGAGAATTCCGTGAACCACGATGGATAACCATAGTTATATTTAAATTAATGGTAACGGAAACCGTTACACCGTGGTGTAAAACACCAATTTAACTATTGCGTGTGATATGAGAGTATTATTATATAACACGGTAGAATAACGTGAACTAATTAATCATATGTTGAAATATTTTTAATATCGATAATGTTGAATTAAAATCTTTGGAGTACTTGTTATTAATAATATGTTGAATAATATGTGTAGGTTGAGTGGATTAGGCCTGCTTTCCGTGGTTTAATCACGAAGGTGACGTTATCCACGAAGACCACAGTACTGAAGGGGATTGCATCGACCTTAAAGTCATTGGGGGGGGAATCCTTGGTTAATCAGTTTAGGGAAGGACCCTTTGGTTCTCTTTTATAAACCTACACATTTTTCTATTTTATTTTTATGCGGGAAAAACCTCATAAATAAAATAGAACACTTTTAATATTAACTGAGAGTAAATTATGTTAATTGAGTTGTATTTACACTTAAACTCCCAATTATATGTGAAATGCAAAATGGTTTGTGCGATGATCAGAATTATTAATTGATTTAATTCAAGCACGGATATAGACTTTGAGTACTAAAAATTTTACACTATTTCAGTTGATTGATTAGTTGATGAATATTTTTTTTTATGTGACATTAATTAACTATGTTGAATTTGATCAATTTATCTAAGTTCAAAGTCAGCAAGGAAAATCTCTATAGATATGAAAATCTATGTGATAATCAACTAAATCTGGACGATTGAGTTTATCTACATTAAATTTGTGACATTTTGAATGCAAAGTGGAACAAGGGACCAGAATCCAACCATTTCATATATAGATTTATTTTATTTAATTTAGCATTAATTAAACTTAAATTGTAAATGAAAAAACTGTTCATGAATTTCTCAAATCTTGATTTAATAAAAACTTTTTTATTAAACAAATTAAATTGATCGAGCTCGTTACACTACAAAAAAATTGTAAATTTGCGACCAAAAAAAAGTGGTCGCAATTTAGCGACGGATTAACAACGAAATTGCGACGGAATAAAATTTTAAATTTAGCGACCGAATTGCGACCAAAATATTGGTTGCTAAATTTTACGACCAAAAATTTGGTCGCAAATCTGTCGCTAAGTTCTTTCTTTTTTTATATTTATATTTTTTAGTGCGTATGATGTATGAGATTATTGTTTGGTTCAGTGGTAACGCGCCCATCACGCATGCGGAAGGTCCTGAGTTCGAACCTCCTGAACGCAGGGCACAAAATTTAAGTACAAAAATTGCGACGGATTTGTGACCAAAATATTTAGTCGCAAAATTTTGGTCGCAAATCCGTTGCAAAAACTTGCGACAGATAAAATTTTTGGTCGCAAATCCGTCGCAAAATAGCAGTTAGCGACGGATTTGCAACCAATTTTGTGGTCGCAAAATGATGAATTTTTGGTAGTGTTAGCTAGTGTTGAGGTTCGTTTTGTAATGCGATAGAGACCCTTGGAACTTATAAAATACAAGAGAAAAAATAGCTAAAGAATGATGAGACAATTTAACTTTTATGTAAAGGATGAAGTGTGAATCGTGAATTTTAGAGAATATAAGTGTAATAAAAATGACAAGCGTGCTGAAAATGACGTAGCAGGTCCTTTTTATAGTTCAAGAAGAATTGTTACAACCCTAGAACATTCAGGAGGTAGTTCTGGATTTTTCGGAGATCGTTGCGTCCTTTTCGGAGGTTGTTCAACTAGGGTTTCTGAACGGTCCTTCGGACCTTTCGCGGCTGGATCTTTATCCGTTTGACTTCTTCCTAGTAGGCGAAGCGTGGAACTAGGGGGTAGTTCTGATTCATTCGGGGGCAGTTGGGTTTGAATCTTCAACGATCTTCCGAGTTCTGCGCGGCTTGAGACTCGCCTCCTTAATCTTCAAGGTAGGTCGTGAGCCATTGTTCCATAGCTCCAGGTCGTGTTGCTCCGGAACCTGGATTCTGTTTGTAGTTCGTGATCCTATAGACGGCGTGTTGAGGGATGCGTGAGCTTTCGGTAGGGACCTTCTTCGAATGATGAGCCTTCGTGTCTTGACTATCATTAATCGTATTGGGCCTGACCTGACTTAGCCCAATCAGATTTGAACCCAACAGCTAGTATGAAATATATGTTATTAACTTTATGTAATAAAATAAGATATTTTCTTAATTTAAAAGTAACATTTATGATAGGTTTATGTAGTTATTAAAAAAAAGAATTTGAGTATGAATATAATATTATTTTTGGAAATAAATAATTTTATCATTCAAAGAAAGATGGAATAAATTCATAAGTTTTAAAGTATTTAATAAAAAACCTCAAAATTTGTCTCCATTGAGTTCGATTCTTGCCATTTTTTCCTTGTGATAAAAGGGTTTAGATGCAGATGATTTACGTAATAATGGAAGTCAAATATGGAACAATGATGAGTGAGAGTTGCAACAGCAATTGCACTATATATTTTGATTGGTTACAGCAAGCAGCCTAGGTTTGACAGGTGCTTGCGTGGATGGGTGATTACCACCAATGCGTGGATTCTAGGAGGATGACGATCATAATGACGACAACAATGATGCATAATCCAAATCGATCAACTGAGAAATTAAACCACGAATTGACACGTTAGATGAGTAACAAACAAGAAAGTTGATAGTATGCTGAAACTCAGGGCATTAGATAAGTGTTGCTGTGGTTTTTAGCAATGTTGTAAAACTCCCTAGGCGGTGTCTGGGCGTCGAAGGGGGTCTAGCGCCTAGGCGGTTTTAGATGATTGAACTATTTTTATTATTATTATTTTTTTTATTTCGAATATTCAAGCATTTTATCAAAATAAAACATAGTTAATGTGTACCAAACATCCTAAATAAATGTAGGACACATTCAATATTTGAGGTTATCATTTTTTTTTCCATTCAAGCACACAACAGACAAATTAGTAATTTAAACTTCAATTTATGTATATTTTTTATATTATTATAGACTAATGTAAGAAAGAAAGAAAAAAGTAAACAAAGGGGCGAGGCAAGACAAAATGGTGTTGACAGGCCCATGAGTCAATGACGAGGGTGGGGAGTGTTCTTATGAATTTCAGTGTTGAGATTTTGAGGAAGTACACGAGTGTGATTTTGTAAAAAAAAGGGAAAAAATTAGATTTTTTATGTAATTACCGCCCAGGCCGAGTACTCTTGCCGCCCAAGCCGAGTACTCCCTCCGCCGAGCCCGTCCAGACCGAGTACTCACCGAATACTTACCAACTAAGAAAAAACCGCCCAGAAGGACCGAGTAAGGGATACTCGCCTTGGTAAGGGCCGCCCAGCGCCTAGGCGCCGAGTACTCGGCCGCCTTGGCCGAGTTTTACAACAGTGGTTTTTAGCGGGGTTCGATATTTAGAGAATACTTGGTATGAAAAATGAAAATATACACTTAAAATATTAATTGAAGAAGGAAATATAAAAGACCTTGTTTATTGTTTCAAGACATCTTATTGCATCTATGAGTTATTACAATCATACAATGCAAACTATTTTGGGTTGTCTTCTTTGATGGTCGGATACTTCCTCATCTCTTAGGATATCCGCATCTTCTTAAGAGCTAATTTCAAGAAATATATCTTTCCACAAAAATTAAGCTGCATATCTTCCAATAACCATTATGCTTCTTCGAACGAATGAGCTGTTCGAACATTGATTAAATATCTCGAACTACCACTAATTTTATCGGTCTTAATTACGTTTTCCTTTTTGGTCAGTCCCAAAACACTTGCAACATTTCATTTTTTGGAAAATTTTTATTAATTAATCACCCACTAAACTTACTCTACTCCTACCCCACTATCTCTCCTAATTATTAACCTACTAACCCTAATTCACTATCTCTCCTAATCTCCGCGCACGGTCAAACGTCTCAAGAGACCCGGGATGGAGGGAGTGTATATTAATTTTTTTTAAGGGTATAATTTATGTAGTTTTCATGCACATATAGACTAGGTATGGCAAATCTTATAGGGCTAAGGCAGTCAAATGAGAAGAAATCTAATCCAAGATATGGGAGGTTCCAAGGCAAATAGAATGTGTTAAGGTCAAGATTTTACTCGAGAATTTAACGAAATTACACGTGATATATATAAGATATGTATCTTGGTTTACCAAATTTGGATCATACAGCTAGCTTAGGCTTTGAGAAATTTAATGATATATATATATATATATTTGAACATGACATTGAATTGATGGATATGAAATTGTATCCAGATTCAATGCTACATGTTTGGATTTGATGTTTTCAAATCGACGCCCCCTTTGAAATGACTTCTCATTAAAATTTGCTGCCTTTTCTAATCTGCTTTTATTTCAAATCAAGAACAGATTAAATGTTTATTTTCTTTTTTATTACACGTTTTTGTAGGGTATGTTAAATCCATTATTACACATTGCGAAAAGAATAATAGAATTTCAAATATATAAAATCAATATAACTCTCTCACTAGTATGAAATCTTTTGAGAAATGTTTAAGGCTATGATCAAACCATAGTAGATATTATCATACTATTACAAAGTTACATGGATTACTATAAACAAAACCGATGACACGATTAGCAAAAGATAAACTCAATATATGTAGTTTAATCATAATTGTTTTGGACAAAAATAGGATGTGAGATTATTATATTGTTAAATTCCATGAATGACTAATACTATATACTATTTCAATTAGTAATTAATAAATTAGTTTTAACGTTCATGCATGTAACAATAATAACACCAATGAACAATATGTTAAATAAATCTAATAATAAATGTTTTATTTTTTTAAAAAAACACTCCAACATCGATTCTTCAAAGAAAAAAAAAATTAAATATTAAATATATTATAAATTATGCATATTAATAAAATATATATTAAATTATTAATTTTGTTTTAAATTTATGTCTGGAGCAAAAATTCGGCAACATAAGTTTGCGAAAATCACACAATTTGTGGTACTTTACATGTAAATGTTGAGCATCGTCTCGTGAACACAAATTTAGATGTTGGATTTTACTCCAGTCATAAATTTGAAACAGAACTGATATTCTTACATATATTTTAATAATATGTACATATAATTTATAATAAACTAAATAAAATCATAATAATTAGTACTCCCTCCGTCACAGCTGAATTGTCCCGGGTTGACCGGGCACAATAACCAAGGAGTGTGAGTGTAAAGTAAGTTGAGTGGAGTTAATATTTTATTGTTGAGTGTGAAAAAGTTACCTTTTTAAGTAATGAGATAATTAAGGTGGGACGGACGAAAAAGGAAAGCGGGACAATTGAGGTGGGACGGAGGGAGTAATATATTTATGACTTTATTGTATAAGGAAAACATGTCAAATGGATATGAAACGTGGTTTAAAGAATATTTATATCTTAAAGAGAGAGAGAGAGAGAATTACTGTAACACGATCAAAATAAACATTCCACGTAGGCTCCACAATCTAACGATGAAAAGACTTTTTGACACCGACACGTTTTAAAAGTCGCAGGATTTTATCCCACGCAATCTTTTCGTATTATTTTATTTGAAATATATTTTTAACTTTTTCATTTTTTAATCATTATATATATAGATAAAATATATGTTTGGCTGGGGAGTGGGGGACTTTTTGTCGTATTTTGACGGCGTTACTCGTGGAATTCCTCCAGTTTAGGATTTCTTTATGTGTAAATATCGAATTATTATTTAAATAGGAAGATTTCAGGTTAGACACGTCTAAACGATTTAGATGAGTTTTATTCATTAATTTAAGTCTAACCCATCTAATATATCTTTTGACTATTAATAAATCCTATTTTTGGATGAGTGAACCCATTTGGATATGAATAAAACTCGCCTAAATCGTTTGGGCATTATCTATTTAAATTTGTGTGTACGATTATAAGTTTATTTAATAGTATAGAAGATAAGTGGTTAATTTATCCCATTTTTTCTAGAGCGTCGAGTAATTAAAATTACATCAATTTATCATATATTTTCTACTCTATAATGAAATCTCATCCTCATTTGCTAACGATATTAAAAAAAACTGGCTTAAACATTTTTTTTCCCACATGTTACTAACTTAGCACTACATCATAGCCAAGTGGAAATAATTTTTAATCCATTGATTTGAAAAAAAAAAAAAAAAAGTAAACCATTACTTTATCCCAAATTTATTCGACTCAATTCAAGAACCCTAAATCTCTTTGATCCAATTCAAGGCGGTGAGTAACACATATATTCATGATGTGGGAGTGATTCTTGATACAAATAGGGAGTCATAATATGAGAGACTTTACTCATTTGGTGCTGACATCTATATCGGGCCGAAGGTGGACCTCGAGCTCATATGCTTTCGGGCTGAGCCCTACGCAGTGGCTGATCTAGAAATTTAGATTATGGGATACTATATATGAATAAAATAAATTAGAGGTGCATTATGTGAATATATATATATAAATAAATAATATGTTAAAATATATAAAAATAATAATAAAAATATACATTAAATAATAAAAAATCAAGAATTTGGGGGTGCAAGTATACCCCATCTAATACTATAGATCCGCCTCTGGCCCTACGTTGTGACGGGCCGAGCCCTATGTTGTGACGGGCTTGGTGATGATGCATGGGCTCTAATCAATATTGGATTAGTGTATTTCATACTACAACAACTATGATATAGTAATTAGTTAATTGTGATAAAAGGTACTTCCTCCGTCTCATTAGTGTAGTTCCATTTTTTTGGCACGAAAATTAAGCGTTGTGAGTGTAGAATTAATATTTTATTGGTGATTGTGAAAACGTTTATCATTTTAGGAAAATTGAACTATTTCATGGGACAAACAGAAATGAAAAATATAATTACTCTTGCGGGACGGAGGGAGAAATATAAATAATTTGTGTGTGTTTGGATTGTCCACTTGATCATGAAAAGGTTCCTTTAAATGGAGTAAAGAAATGAGTGGCCTAAGCAAAGTAATGGTGGAAAAGTAGCCCCAAATTAAAGCCAAAAAAACCTAAGTATGAACTCAACACCCAAAAACCGGCGCTCTTCACAAATAGAGACAATCTGTTGGCTAAAAGCACTTACTGATTCACCATGCATTTTCTCTTCTATATAATATTCATGCTTTACGCCCAACATATATATATTATTAACTAAATCTCGTATTCGGACCACAGTATAAAAATGCTTTATCAGAACCAAAAACATTACAGACGTTACAGTAGGAATGTCAATTTAGCCCGAAACTCGCGGATTGACCCGGTTAACCTGAGCCAAAATGCGGGTTAGGGTCGAAATGTTTTGGCTCGAAAAAATTTTAGCCCAGGACCGAATAACCCGAAATCCGACGGGTTTGCCCGATTAACCCGATTATTTTTTTATTAATATATTTATCATAATTTTAGTACTAAAATCTACTTTTAATATTAAAGATCATATTTATTAACTAAGTTCTAAGTTATATAATCATATTTAGTTCAAATAGAATTCAATATATAGTTAAGTTTATTTATTTTTGAATTTAAAAATATTGCTAAAATAAAAAATAATGTGTTTTTAATAGTTAAATTTATCATTATCTAAAAATTTGTGATGTGTATGCATTTTTTATAAGAGACAAGTATTATTTTATTTATTTATTATTATTTAAAATATTAAAAGAGTGAAAAGATATTAAAAATAAAAATAATTAATAAATTTAATGGTCCGACGGGCTAGCCCGAAAACCGATGGGTTAGGATCAAGATTTTTTAGCCCGAAAAAATTCCTGCCTGATTCAACCAGAACCAATTAACCCGCAGTCCAATAGGGTTGGCCCGAAATCCGACGGGTTAGCCCGATTAACATCCCTACGTTACAGATTGGAATTTTCTCTGAGATATACACATGACTTTTAATAAATGTATTCCTGTTAAACAAAGAAGAAGATTTCATATTAAAAGTCACAATGTTATTGTCTTGTCGTCTTTAATCATGACGACACCATTTTATTTAAAACAATGTTGCTTTGTAAGAACATTGTTTAAAAAATTACATTGATAATACATAACATTTAAAAGTTGGCTCAATATAGAATGAATATCGTTATTAATTAAAGAACATTTTTACGTAATATAATTAAACATTAAAATATGCTGCTCTAACATAAAATTTGGGATGAAATTTCTAGTAGAACTTGCTTTTTGCAATATAATTAAGGTTTTTCTTATTGAAATATACATTATGAGTAGAGCAACGATGGAGTGGAGAATCTCATTCGAATTATTTTTATGGTATATTATTAGTTTGTGTAGTTAATTGAAGTTCTAGAAAAGTAAGAGTAGTTTACTTAATATTGTAAATTTTTCACGTTTTTGCGCTTTATTTTATCTTATTTAATTTGTTAAGTTTGCAGCTTAAATCAAGTTGGCCGACCATTAAAATTTGTTTATTCGGAATATAGCATGGTTTTCTTAAATTCAATCATTTTTATTTTAAGCTATTTTATTTTATATAAACTAAACAAGTCTACCATGTCAACGACACCACGTAGTTGACCAAACGTGTCTAAAAAATGTCAAAAGGTTTTCTTAGGAATTCCTTCTTTTAAGGTAAATGTCCATTTTTAGAATATTAATTTCTTTAATTTCTCAAGGAAAAAAATGTTTTTTTTTTTTTGGGTAAGGAGAGGATATGAATGATCGATTTCGAGACTTTGTCATTTGAAAATTTTTATGTTTGAAATTTAGTTAAAGCTTTGAATTTCTGCACATTTCTTATCAATGAAGATTTGTTATACTTTTTATCGAGTACATTCTATGATTACTTTTATAAAGAAGGTCTTGGGTTAGGCAGTCCTAAATGATTTAGGCGAGTTTTATCCATTAACCCAAACCCAAACCCATAGAATATACTCTAATTGGGATTAATAAACCCTATTTGGGATGGGTCAACCCATTTGGGTAGGATAAAACCCGCCTAAACCGTTTAGGCCTGCCTAACGCAAGTTTTTGCCACTTTTATATGTCCTTCACTTAGGTGTAGTAGTGAAAATGTCTTATTTGTGATTAAAAAATTATAAGTTCAAAATTTCTTAAGAATATTTAGATGTACGAGTTTAAATACATACATTCTATTAAAAAAATAAATAATTAAATTACGAATTACTAGTAGTCATGAAATTAAGGACCATCAATGACAACATGATACACTAATATTTCTTTATATATAATAATGTATTAGTTTAAATACATACATTCATATCTCCTCGATGAAGTTTGAATATATAGCCTCTTTCAATTACAAGTAAGGTATTTTCACAATTACAGCTCGAGTAAATATAATACACTTAGTTAGCTATATTGGACGACGGCTAAATAAAAATGTATGAATTATCAAAAAAAAAAAAGCTAAAAAAAAAAAAGTGCAACTTGAACTATTTATTTAATTAATGGGTATATTTATTCAAAAAGGGTGTGCAAATTGAGGCATAATGCATGCTAGGATAGTCACTCTCAATTCATCCACAACCCATTAAATTAAAAACAAAATTCAAAGGGTCAATTGAAATTCCAAGCCAAAAATCTCATTGGAGTTCCATTTTTGCCCTTCAAGGTCAACTCATGTACAAGAAACCTAGGAGTTTCTTGTTGAAACTTGTATATTATATTCATTTATTTTTACATGTATATTATATTCTCCTCTAGAATTTTCACTCTTTTTTTTTAATGAAAAAGACTTAACCAGCAATGTTGTAAAAAAATATTTTTTTACATGTTAATATATGTTTAGATTGCTTGAATTATTTAACTCTCTCTCTCGTGTGCATGACGTTATTAAAAATGTTTAAATATTTGCAAGAAAACCTAATTGGGATTCGACATTCAAAAGGTGGGCATAATCCACTCTTTAACTATACAATACCTCCATCCCGTCTGAATGGTTCGACACGAGAATTAAGAATTGTGAATATATGAGTTAGTGAAATTAATATTTTATTGTTGAGTGTGAGAAAATTATTATTTTTAGAATTGAGACAATTCTGCTAAAACGCCCAATTTGATAAAAAGATCTATTCTGCTGGGATGGAGGGAGCATAATATATATATTCATTTTATAATATCAAAAGATAACTAGTAAAACTATATAATTTAAGAAAAACTAAAATGAATAGAGTCACAAAACTTATAAAAATAAGAATCATATTTAACATATATGATAAAATTAAGGAAATGCGTTCTTGTATTTTAAGAACAAACTAATAATGAAAGTAAAATAAAATAAAAATAGATGAAAATGAAATATTTTATTAGGAAAAAAGTGATATTAATTATTAATGTCATTTTGTTGAGGTTTTTTAGTTTTTTTTTTATAATATTTATGCATTAATTTAAACTTACACACTCGAACATTTATTTCAAATCTATAACCTTTGGTCACTAATAAATAAGATGCTTTCATTATTATATGCCGAATATGTGATAAGATTCTTATTTTTATGTAGTGTGTATGTATTACAACATTTGTGCATAAGTGAATAAAATAAATATTGATGCATTGTTTTTAAGAAGACAAGTATATTTACGAAAATTTGACAAATTTCATTTATTAAATGAGATTCGGCATTAAAAATAAAATGTGCGGTAAATAGAAATTATGCAAACTTTTAAATTGATCACAGTAACCCATTGGACTGAAAAATATTCATTATTAAATATATTTTTTTTTTAGCAAAAATCATTAAAAAATAGATTCAAAATTATGATGAATTTTTACTCTTAACCTTTCATTCTATATATATGTACGTTGATTTTTATTCAACACAAATTAATTAATTAATACTACTTTCACTCACCATTTATATAGAACGATATATATTCATATATGGGCTTTTTTGGGCTTCATTAAAATTTACACATACACTTGTTGTTGGGCCCATAGTAAAACCAAAAGAGGCAAACAGCTAAAATATAATTTGTGATGGGCTCAAAGGTTATTCAACTACAAAAAAAAAAAAACCAGTTAAATTTTAATAATTCAATTATAATTAATTAAAATATAATCTATTTTTTTTTACAATTGGAAACCATTATTCTCAGTATAAATTCAGAAATATTTATTTTTTTAATTTCATATTCAGCATAGTAAATTGTTGAATAAAGAACTATAAATCAGCTATTTGTAAATTGAAATGGATTTTAGTAGGAGTTTTTATCAATCAAATACTTTAAAAAATAGTTTAATTACATATTGAGGATCTTTTAAAATGTCCTAAATTTATCTAATTAAGACATGATACAAAAGTTTTGGAGTGAAAAAATTAGAATCATTCCTATTTTAAATTTAGAGTTTTTCCACTTTAATATGCAAACCTTGTGATATATATTATGAAAGTGTGTGTATATATATATTATATATATAAAATTATGTATTTATTTAGCAGAACTGAATCACTTTAATTTTCTCAATCCTTCTTTGGCTTGAAGCAGGACTTGTAGACTTCCTGTACATTTCTTCATCAACAAGTCTAAAATCGTGAATTAGGGTTTTGATTTGGCTTTGATCGAATAGCAGGAGAAAAATGTTTTTCAGCGGTGATCCGACCACGCGAAAGCGGGTGGATTTAGGTGGTCGGAGTTCCAAAGAGAGAGACCGGCAGAAGCTTCTGGAGCAGACGCGATTGGAGAGGAACCGACGTCTCTGGATGCGGCAGCAGAATTCTGCTGCACTGAAAATTCAGGTTTCTTCTTTAATTTATTTTTTCGGTTTTTAGATATTTCCTGTTTATTTCTTTGACTGTTACCGCAATTTGTAGTTTTTTTCTTTGAATTGTGGGAGGTAATGTGGTATTATGTTATTTTATTGTGGTTGATTATGAATAGTTAGAATCTCGAGTTTTGACTGCGGGCTGTGTTTGTGATGTTGAGCTATGAGTGCTAGAACATCTCGAAAATCTTGGATGATTAGTGCTTATTAGGGTACGGAGCTGTGAGTGCCAGACCATTTTAAACTTCATAGCAGGAAATTGTACAAGGTCATTAAGGTTTATTACCCATTTCAACTTGATGTTCTCAATCTTACGAATAAAAACATCATAGATGTCAATAATCTTGTAAGCAAATGTAACCATCCTATAGAAAGATAATATTTGCTGCCGTTGTCCATAACAAAAGTTATAATTTTTCTGGACTCTAAATAGTAGGGATTCTTCATAAAGAATGAGGGGCATATAATTTGTTCATCGAGAGAAGCTATTATTCTTGTTTGGGAATATGGAAATTACGACTGATAAAGTCAAGACCTTCACAAGGTTTCATATGTAAGGCTTTCTGTAGGCATTGCCATTTCTTTTCTTCTTAATTGCATAAGTGGCATGTGCATTTTGGGACTTCATGAAACCAACTCCAATTGTTTGCACTATTCTGCACTAAAAAAGAATATTACCAAAAAAGAGTATTCTCGAATGCAGGGGAAAGGGGTTGCCATCCGGGTTTGGGCCTTGGTATGAATATCTCTCCGGAGTGTGTCATCCATTCTTAAGGAAATGCATGTTCTGATGTCCCATATTGAATCCACATGAAGTGTGGATGTATATATGAGTGGGGGTCAACCCTTGACTTTTGACCATAGTTTTGGTTTAAGATGGGCTCTCTATCTTACATGCCGATTAGAAAACAAGAACATTGGCTTTAAGAAACTTAAAATTTCACTATGTTAAATATTTTATAATTTTTCGTAAGTAAACTTGAGAGCTCCATGAGCAAAAGCTCATGTCATGATGAATCCTGCACCTATTGGTATTGGGTATATAATGCCAGCTTGTGTAGTAAAGTCTTGTGCTATGAATGCATATAAGTGCGTAAAGTGTGCATGTGTTGAGCTCCTAATATCGAAGTTCCTTGTTTGAATGTAAGAAAAAGGAAAACGAACTGCTGATATGTCTTCATATTTGATTAATAATCTCTCTTTCACTAAGATAATATCACTTCTAGTCATCTAGATGAATGTGTACTTTACTACATGCAGCTTACTTCAATATCTTTAACTCCCATTTCAAACTTCTCCAACCTACTCATTATTTCAATTTTAGCTAGCACAATTAATATAAGCTGTTGAACGCATTTTCTTACTAAATCACCTAAACAATGCTGCTAAATATTTCCCATCTCAACCTCATGTGTTGTACCTAACATCTTCAAGTTAGTTCTAGTGGCCCTTTCCTTTATGATAAAAAAACATGTGTTGTTTTTATAAATTATTTAATTTTACCTCTGAAGATTGGGTGTGATTACAATGTGCAAGATCCATGAAAAGCCAATGAAGATTATCTGTCTACTTTTTGCCTCTATAGCTTCTTGTTATTGGGTTTCTTTCTTCACTTTCCAATTTGATGAACATTATTGTTTCTTGGTCTGATGTTTAGACTAACATTGCAGATTTGAAGTCTTGTTTCCCTTTTGATTTCCTTTATGATTTTTCTAGTATCTATCTTCTCATGGAAATCAATCTTGGCTTATTGAATTTTCTTTGAAATGAGTTTCGGAGACTTTGACATTCAGCAATTTTAATGAAACTTGACTAATTATTAATCACAGAAATGCTTTAGAGGAAGAAGGGTGGTCGAGGCTGAACGTTCCAAAGTTCGTGAAAAGTTTTTCATGACCTATGGGCAATACTGTCAAAATGTCAATAGGTGCATCACTATATCTGCTTTTTTTTTGTTTAATCTTGGTTGTTTTTCCAGAGTGAAAGTTCTATTTATAGTTGCACCTGTAATTCTTATTGTTTCTAGTTCCAGGATTTTCTATTTACGAATATCTGTTGCTCGTCTGTTGTATTCATCTTATGTCTCTTATTGTTTCTTACCATGCTCATATTCAGGCAGTGTTTTGGACCAGAGTCAGATTTTATCTACGAGTTTCTTTTCTTCTTTAACCCAAGATATGTGGCTGATTTTTCAGCCCTTGTGGAGTTATGTCGAGTGCTTCTAGATTTTGTTCGTGATAATGGTGCGTTTCCTTCATTATCCTCACTTATGTTTTTTTGGTTGATCTTGTTTTGGATAAGGCATAGATGATGATATGTCTGGGAAACGAATACCTGGTTGCCTCCCGATAATTATTTTTAACTTGTGTATCCATTTGTATCATTGTGGTTCATTCATGTATCCTCAGAAATTTGCATTCCATAGATTTCTTATCTTTTATATTCCTTTTCTATTTCTTGAAGACTTTGCCTCAACGCTTAACAAAGTTTATTTTTAGGGCATAATATTTTATGTTGATGTGATTTCATGATTGAAATGGGTGTAACAATGTTTGATGTTCTTTTGGTTTGAGTGGTTAGTCATAGTCATTCTTTAAAATATCTTAGAGCTTTGTAACCATGTTGATATGTTATCTTCCTGACATTGAAGTGTGGGGATAGATGCATTTGTACTTTTCATTTTAGCAATCTTAGTGCTTCATTACTTTGAATGCTCTATTATGTTATTCAACAGTTGACATGCTAGGAAATCCTTCTTTGCTTGCCTATGAAATGAAATCTTTATTTGCTTGTATCTGTAGATTGGGCGTATATGCAAATCCTATGACATTTAGTGAATGGATTGTCCTGATTTCACTTTTGTTTTTTATGTTTTGAAGTTCTGATAACTAACTTTCTTTTAAAAACTTAATATCTCTACCTTCCTACTTATTTTGTCTAATCTTGTAGCAGGTGATGTAGTGAGTCTCTTTGCTGGCATGGATTACTCATCCAAACGTGCTCGGGTGGAGTACAGGGTTAAGAATTTTGCTTTTGCTTGCCTTCGTGCTATCTATGAAAATAGGTCTGTATTTGGGATTTTTTTGCATAGAACTCTGTATCAACTCTTCCCATTTTGCTGAATATATGAACCTCCTAAATCCTCAGTCATCTTTCCGGAGAACTAATTAAGTTAGATTTGTAAAATGGTTTATTTATGAAAATAATTTCAATTTTCTATTTTCAATTATGCAAGTCAATCAGAACAATTACTTTTGCATTTGAAGTTTTTCTATGAATCACTCTTTGCAGCTGTATCAAGTTATCTACTTTTTGTAATGAGTATATTCTTTTATATTAATAGGGATCATTTGAAAGATCAGTTATTTTTAGCACCTGAGAGGTTTAATCAATCAGCAATCGTTTTGCTCGAGGCTGTAATTTGCTTGCTGGATCCTAAGCTACCTTGGGTTTGTAACACAATATGCTACTTGTCAGAAAGGAAAATGTACTCCATGTTCAGGGAAATTGTCTTGCTCGGAAAGGTATCTGGAATGAAATTATATGATTTAAATGACAAAATGTAGAGTTGAAAATCTTAATGTTATTTGATATTTCTATTTTTTTTTTGTTTTGTACATGTGCTTGTTTTTTTGTAAGGCACTTTCATGTAGTGTACAAATTTCCTGATGAAGTCTGCTCACTGATTTCATAATGTAGCGTTGTTGATTGAAGTTCTTGACAAACTTAACATGCACTGACCCCCGTTTTTGTTATAGAATAACCTCTTTCGTTATTATAAACTTTTGAGTAGCAGCTTTATATTCATGTTTCTCTTGGGTTGATGCATTACATCTTGTTTTCTCTCATCTGATCTGTTCACTGTGCAGATTGCAGAATAGGACGAGCATATATATAGTCTGATAATAATCTTACTCTCAATGAATTTGTACATATCCTTGATAAATAATCAGATTAATATCTTATTTCTTATTGGCTGAGTCAAACATAATTTTAGTTGAAAATTTGTTCCCAATAGTTTTTCTAGTGCTGGTCATGAACGAATTTCTTTGGTCATCCTGACTTGTAGACATTACAAGGTTCTTATCCTTTTTTGGGCAAGATTTGATATGTTTTAATTTTGTAGAAAGACTTGCAAGGTTCTACTGCTACTATCTCTTCATTGGAGCGCCTTCTTGTCCTTATTATTTCTCATGTTGATCAAGTATCTTGTACTTGTTCAAATATTGATCCTCAGTGGAGCTTCTCATCCCATATACTTGTAGTTCCTTTCTTATGGCGGCTGTTCCCACACCTGAAACAGGTATTAGGGCCTTCTTCTTCTGTTCTAATTAATCATAAATTGACTTTGTAGTTTGATATTTTGTCTATCTGTTCATCCAAAATATTATTACATTCGTCACTTTTGTGTATTCTGTTGACTTTTTGGCCGGCTTTTCTTACATATCCAGATTTTTGCGGCCCCACGTTTGAGTCAACATTATCTTCGTCATATGGCATCATGTGTGAAAGATCATACCAACGTTCTGCCTGCTGATATATCAAGTGATTTTCCCAGTTATGCTTGCCTTCTAGGAAATCTGTTGGAAGTTGCGGGGGTTGCTATTGCTCAGCATCGTTCATTTGCTTGGGTAAAAGGAACTTCCTGTTACTCTATGGAATCTCTCTTTACCTCAATGCTACAATCTGTTGTGGATTTTTGGCAATTTGTAATGTTGTTTGCTGTTATTTAGTGTCTGCATTAGATGATTGCTTTTAGTATTGGTTATTCTCTTCTGTTGCACAAACATTATCCTGGAATTTACCTATGTTTACTTGATTCTTAAGGCCCATTGTGATCATCAGTGGAGGGTGGGGCAAGGGTGGGCATAATTCTGAACTTCTATAAATTTATACAAATTACACATCAAAAGAATTATGTTAATCCCAATCAAATTTTCTTTTACATTAATGACTGATTGAAAAAACTTATGATTGGATGCCCCTCCCATGATGTGACCACTTCGTTGATGTTATCACCTCCCATCACCTTGTGAGTGTGCTCCATTAGTTTTTCTCTAATCATTGTTTTGTTGTCAATTTGCTAGAATTCTGTTTTGTTTCTTTTAGCTTATTGAATTGGTTTTCATTGTTTTATTCATTTTACCCTTGTTAAACATTAATTCTCAGGTGGACTTTCTTGTTTGGTTCTAAAGTTTTTGCTTGTGATCTCTACTGTCAGGCTATGGATTTTGCGATTGTTTCAACATATTTATTCCAAGCACTTCCTCCTCTCCAAACATCAAACCAAGGAGGTAAAAGTGTACCCTCTTTGCTTGGCAGAGGTTACTTCTAATTTTAATATCTAATACTATAATCATAATGGTATTGTTAAGTTAATTTTCTCTTTCACATATAAATACAATAGGTTGCCCCTTTGAACACTTCTTACCTATGTTTCAGATTCAACCATGACTGAAGATGAGATGCTCGTTGGTGATGAGTTGCCGCAAATTACTTTGAATGGGGACTTGGAACAACAAATAATTAATGCTTTAGATCCTCGCTTCCTTCCACAATTGGTATGCCAATTTCTCTTTCTTGTGCATGGTCAAATACAATATTAGAATTTTTTCTCTTTTCTGAGGCATGAGCTTTCTTTCCTCTACTTTTTGTTGCAAAACTATTGTTACACCTTGACTTTGTGCGGCAGGGAGTGTTACAGCTATTAATTATGTTTATTATTTACCTAATTATGTAAGGATACACTAATTTGGTTTTACATATATTGATAGATGTGTTTCATGTTTGGTTTGTGCAGATAAATGTATTGTTGGGAGGGATTGTTCCTGCTGGTAGTTCACAAAAAGGCAGACTTGATGATACAGAGGTGGCTGCTGTTGATGTAGCCTGTTCTTTTCTACACGTTACATTCAATATTTTGCCCATGGAGCGGATTATTACTGTACTAGCTTATAGGACCGAATTGGCCCCTATTCTCTGGAACTTCATGAAGAGATTGCATGAAAATGAGTCATGGTCTTCCCTATCTGAGCAGTCAGCTTATATTCCGGCCAATACCCCTGGTTGGCTGCTACCATTAGCTGTTTTCTGCCCCGTATATAAGTAAGAATCGAATAGTGTTACTTTAGTGGTTTTATTGTGCATATTTTAGTCCATAGGGTAGTTGGTTCATAATTCAAGTTTGAGTTGATTGCTTTTATTTACTTTCTTATGAACTAGGCACATGTTAATGATTGTTGATAATGAGGAGTTTTACGAACAGGAGAAGCCACTGTCGTTGATGGATATTAGATTATTAATTGTTATCTTGAGACAGGTAAACATGGGGCTAATTTCAAGTTTGGCTGATGCTTTAATATTCTTTTTTTTTCTTCCACGACTCAATATTCATTCTTTTGTCTAGGCCTTGTGGCAGATTCTTTGGCTTAATCCAGTGGCAACACCTGATTTCTCGAAGTCTGGAGACAGTCTTTCTGCTATGAAGAGGCACCCCAGAGAATTTCTTCATCACAAAGTTTGTGTGGTTGCCTCTGAGCTTTTGTCACAGGTACGCTAGGTTTTATGCTCATATGTTTTACATGTTCTAAATTTTCTCAAGTCTTACTTGAGTACTTCTGTTTAATTTTTCTTTTAGTTATTATCCCCGTGTATGAATATCATGTTCTATTTAGTCATTCTGACACAGAATGGTTTGTAGTTGCAAGACTGGAACAATAGACGGGAATTCACCTCCCCTAGCGACTTCAATGCAGATGTTCCTAGTGATTTATTTATGTCTCAGGTAATAGTCTGTCAGTACTGTTAGATATAAAAAAAAATAATTATTATTTAATTACTGCCACCACCTCCATGATTTCTTTTTGACTGATTATGAGCATTCATCCCAGGCACTGACAGAGAATACAAGGGCTAATGACATTCTAAAACAAGCTCCTTTCTTGATTCCTTTTACTAGCAGAGCTAAAATTTTTCACGTGAGTGGTTAAATTGTGCTGTGTTTTCATGGTTTGTAGCCTTGCCGATGCTGGTAAATAATGTATGGTTATTGCCACTTTTTCTAGTTTTAATTAATGATATCAACTTTTGCAGTCACAACTAGCAACTATGAAAGAGAGAAACAACGCTCATTCAATTTTTACAAGAAACCGATTCAAAATAAGAAGAGATCATATTTTTGAGGATTCTTTCACCCAATTAAATGCATTAGCTGAAGAGGATCTTCGAGGAGTGGTGAATCTCTCTATCTCTCTCCGCATGTTCAGCCTCTTTGCTGATTTTCACGCTGCGAAATACGATCTAGACAGTTAACTTGTCTCGATCTTGTTGTTACTGTCCTTTCTAGCTAACGCTCCTGTGTTTCTTCGTCCAGATTCGTATAACATTTGTTAATGAACTTGGAGTTGAGGAGGCTGGTATTGATGGTGGAGGTATTTTTAAAGATTTCATGGAGAACATTACTCGGGCGGCATTTGATATCCAGTATGGACTGTTTAAGGTTGTGGTTTGTGTGATGATTGAGAATTATTTTTCCACCTGTACTGCTATTTTGGTGTGGTTCTATACTTAATAGCATGTCAATATAACTGAATGCTGCCTGAATAATGTAAGACTGTTATCCAGAATATGCAAATTAAGATTAACATCATGTACAATATTTCTCCCCTTCACAGGAAATGACAGTTACTCAAAAGCAGTTATGTTATTAAGGCCCAAAACCCTAAACTTTGATTACTAATGTATGTGGTTATTGCATGGATCCTCTTTTATTACTTCACTATACTGACTGCCTCAACTATTTAAGTGTGCCAATAATCTACTATTTCAATGTGGAGAATTTCAGGAGTACGTAAGCTTTAAATGAATGTATTTTAGTATGGACGCTTCTTTTAATTGCACTTAATTTTTTTTAATTGTGTTATCATTTTTATGACATTAATTGTTTTCGTGACATTTGCCAATCTCCTATTTCTTATTGAGCTGGCTTGCATGTTCAGGAAACTGCGGATCACCTCCTTTACCCGAATCCTGGATCTGGAATGATGCATGAGCAACATCTCCAGTATTTTCACTTTCTTGGAACTATTCTTGCAAAGGTATTGGCGGCTTAAATTGTTAACATCATGCTCTGTATTTAATGAGCATTTCTGGATAATTACACTATGAGTCCTCTTTCTTTTATCATGATGTTGTGAGCTACAAGGTGAGTGTTTGTGAACCACTGTGGCTAATTTGCTTGCTGTAGAATATCATTTACCTTTATTGTAATGCTTACTCTGTTTTTGCAGATTTTGATATGGTAGTGCTCACGTAGTGTCAATCTATATGCCTTGCTTCCTATTTACCATTATGGTTGCTCTGAAAAACGTAAATGGAATCACATTGCCTATGTCCATTTTTATTCTTTTATTATTATTATTATTTTGGTTCACAGTAGGTTTCTGCGAGTTCTTTTCCACATTCAACTCATGATGGGTGCTGGAAAACTAATGGTGACTGAAATTGATGTTTTTTCTGCTTCTTCATATCTGCTCTATCTCTGTATCAATAAAGGTGCCTTCTCCTGCCCTCTATTTTTTTTTTTATGGGGAGGACATGGCCGTATTCAAGCTTTATTTTTTAATTTTGATTTTGTATGGATGTAATTTTCTGAAGAACTGTTCATCAGTGCTAAAAAATTACATTTGTTTCTATTGATGTTTTGGTGATATGGTAATGTCAAAATTTGGTTGTGTAGGCAATGTTTGAGGGGATTCTGGTTGATATACCATTTGCAACATTCTTCTTGAGTAAACTTAAGCAAAAGTAAGTTCCTGTTTGATGACCATGCTGTAAATTGATATTTTCTTGTTCTACATACTAACAACTGGTTAGAAACTTTATGTTTGTTCTGATGATATAACTAGCCTTAGCACGAAGGTGCTCATGCATGTAATATTTGCTGTGAAGTGAATACCTTTAATTGCAAACTTGTGTAACTGAGATCCAGGCTAACTGGCTTTTTCATCCTGTGATAAGAAATATTTGCATTAGTACCTTCCGCTACACCTTGTAGTTTTTTAATTCTTGCTTAATTTATTGTTATCCACTCTTAAAATGTGGTTATTAGACTTTCTCATATTCAGTTAAAACCATTGGTCAAAGTATGAGCTTCGATATATTAAATGGCCATTTGTATTTTACTACTCAGGCATAACTACTTGAATGACTTACCTTCGTTGGATACAGAATTATATCGCCACTTGATTTTCCTAAAGGTAATATTCTTGACACCTCATTCACAGATGCCTTCATGTATTATCACATATCTATCCATTATGGATAAGTTCACATGCTCTCTCGTTGTCCTTTAAAAAAATAGTATGTTTTGCACTAAATGGTTTGAGGCAATACTGTTTTGAGATAAATGCACCCAAGCCTATTAAGCTTAGCTGAATATTATGGGTAAATGGATGTAGGTCATCCAATCTTTGTGGCCTTTCACACAGTGATAGTTGCTCTACTTGGCGTGGAGTGATCGTAAAAGACTAAAGACGTACAAAATGGTCATTTTGTTCGTACTTAGACCTAGAAATGCGATGGGATGATAAAAAATAGTGTATTAACTGATGCTAAAGTAAGTTAGTTTAAGATTTCCACTTTGATTTTCTTAACTGAATTTGGAATTATCAGTTCAACTTTTGAGCTTACTCAGAGCTCGTTTTGCACAATTAGATCCCAGCATCTATTACATGCTTCATTGTCATTTCGATGTTATTAACAAATAATGAAAGTTCAAATCACACATCACATGATAAGAAATCTCATGAAATATCTATTCTTAGTGGAATAGGTTGTGATATATTCTCTGATGATGGGTATTTGAGGAACAGATTGCATTCAGCCTGTACATGCCTACTGTTTTGATCAAAATCCATCATATGTGTTGTTTATGTCATGTTCTATGATGACTAACAGCATTATGGGGGTGACATTTCCGGGTTGGAATTGTACTTCGTAATCGATAACAACGAATATGGGGAGCAAACTGAAGAAGAGCTGCTTCCGGGAGGAAAAAGTATCCGAGTCACAAATGAAAATGTCATTACTTTTATTCATCTGGTGGCCAACCATCGGTTGAACTTTCAGGTACTGGTGCTGCTTAGATTTTTCTGTTTCCTAGTTTTTATATCCATGTCAAGGAGCCCAAAAGTAAGTAACGGGGAACATCACAAAACATTTAAAATTATTCTTCCAAGGTATACAATCAAATTGTTTGAAACTTGTGTCAATACGTTTTGAATTGTTTTGCAGATACGTCAGCAAAGTTTGCACTTTCTGAGAGGATTCCAACAGCTAATACCAAAAGAATGGATCGACATATTTAATGAGCATGAACTTCAGGTAGCTAAAACTTTTCACATTGAAAATAGGTTTGGTCATTGGATTTTATACTTGTAATGAGTTCTAACCCTGCTTATATAGTTAATGTATTCTTTGGATAATTGTGCTGCTTTGGTTTAATCTGTAAGGCGGTGATTTTTACATGCTAAAGCAAAACATAGTGTATGCAATTGGTAGCAGCTCTATTGCATTTAGTAGGAAATTCCAGTAGTTCTAATGAGAGTTTTTTTTCTAAATGCTTTTTTGTTGTCTTCTATTGTAGCTTCTAATATCTGGATCAGTTGATGGATTTGATGTTGATGATCTTCGAGCTCATACTAATTACACAGGAGGCTATCACGAGGTAAGATCTTCTGGTTTTAGCTAAACCAGTTCGCATGCCTTATGGGTTAAATATGACTGGGTCTTAAAAAACTGTTACTTGTGACTCGAATTTACCGATTTCTTTCAAGTTCCTTGTTCTTACTGGTAACTAACATATGTTTTGGCAGGATCACTATGTTATCGAAATGTTCTGGGAAGTGATTCAGAACTTTAGCTTGGAAAATCAGAGAAAATTGTTGAAGTATGTTGTTTATCTCATTTTGTTTTCTAGTATCATATACTGTCTGCTATTCCAGAAGTTGGCTTTGGATGGTACACAATTCGGTAATATGACTAGATCTAATTATTGTGCAATTGTTTATTTCCTTTCTTTTAAAATTAATGTGAAAAAATGTGCAACTGTGTCTATCTCTTTATTTGATTTACTTGATATTTTGGAGTTGTTTTTATGAACTTTTGTCTTATTTGGATGATTCCTCCGCAATAGTTGAGTACAGTTACTGCTTATCTATTCCGGTAACAAAAATGAATTATCTAATTCGATCAATTCAAATCCATATCATACCTTTGTAAGTTGCAAAATCCATACTCATCTGTTCAGTTGCATATTGTGGTGAAGTACACTGTTCGGTGGGTCATGTAATGTAACTATACTTGCCTATCCATGCTATAATATTAGTGACGATATCTCTTTATACTTGCTCCCAGATTTGCAACTGGGTGTTCTCGTGGGCCTTTGCTTGGATTCAAGTACTTGGAACCTACATTTTGCATACAGAGGTGGTTCCGAACCTGCTTCTTATACTTTCCTGTAATTATTCCATCTTTCTATGTGCATTTTTTAACTCGCAAATACTGCGTCCTCTTTTTTTTCCCTCAAGGACTGCTGGTAATGCATCTGAAGCTGTTGACCGGTTGCCAACATCTGCTACTTGCATGAATCTTCTTAAACTTCCCCCATACAGAAGGTTTGTACAAGTTCTGCCACTGTTTTTTTTTTTTTTTTTTTTTTTTTTCCAGAAAATATTTTGATTTGTCTTGTTTTAATTGCTTGATTTCATTTTTGTTGCCAAGTAATAATTGCTTATGTTGATGAGAATATTGAGTGGATTTTCTGCATTGCTGAGAGACTGATGATGTGTTAATACAGTAAAGAGCAGATGGAGCTAAAATTGTTGTATGCTATAAATTCTGAAGCTGGTTTCGACTTGAGCTGATAGATATAATTACCATCCAGCAAAAGATTGGTTTCAAGTGGATCACTATAACTCCTCAGCTGAATGGCTTCCGTTTTGCTAGGAGCCACACGAATCGACGATAAAAACACACATTTGCAGGTGGGTGAAAAGTTAGAACGGCATATGAGAGGGATAATGTAGATATATTACCATTACTGCTGCTTTTCCTACAGTTGCTGTACATACGCTTGTGCATGTGTTGCAGTATATATTGAATATTGAATAGGAGCAGGGCCTGCGCAAGTGGTCTTGCTTGTAAAACCATTTTGACTGTAATCCATCATTATTTTGAAATTTATCAATATCGTGGATCTATTTTGGTGTGCTCTACATCTCTTGTTGTGCCTTGATTTCCTAGCTTTACATTTACACCGCAGTAAAAAGTAGATGGTTGGTTGAGTTCATTCTGATTTCATAAGTGTTGTAATTTGACTGTTGTTGACAGAGGTTAAAAACAAGAGATTTTTTTTTTATATAAGAATGGAAATTTTTGTGATGTATTTTATGAAATGGGATATTTTAAATAATTTCCACTGAAAACAAATTCCATAAAAATCCTACACACATTTGAAAACCCTTCAAATAAATCAGTGTCGGTTAAGTTGGGTTGGTTCAATCTTCAGCAGGGGGAATATCACTTAAATCCATACCGTCTGCCGGCAGGTCCGAAGTTAGAGGTCCTAAGATCCCTTCAGAGCTCAGGGTCAATCCACTCTGTCAGAGAGAGAGAGAGAGAGAGAGAGAGAAGCGTTAGGTGTGTTAGGAGTGAGGAACAGGAAGTTGAATATTGAGGGCTAACCTCAGGTTGGAATCTTAGCATATCAGCACGAGCCATGGCTTCCGCATGAGCTATTCGTTGTCTGAAAGTCTGAGCCATCTCTTCCGCCTATCAAAACAAACCATGATCCCAACATTCTTAAAATTCAATCATACGTTTCACTTTAACTCGAGCAAAACAGAGAGGGATGGCTAGATTTAGGTTGCACAAGAGGAGTTCTAGGAAACCGACCTTTTCAAAAACCAGTTTGGGGTTACGAATCATGTCACCAGGAGTAGGCTCTAACTTCTTCGTAGAGAGGCTCACCCGACCTCTCTCCCGGTCATGGCTCAGAATCATAACCTACGGGAATACATGTCGAGACAAGAATAAAAACTCTGGAGGATTGCATTGCAGGGTGCATGCGTATGGTGATGCGGGTGTACCTTCAAAGTGTCACCGGGCTGAAGGACTGTCGCGATATCCGAGACACGGTCGTGGCTGATCTGGCTGACATGTAAAAGGCCATTGATCCCACCAATGTCAATGAAGGCACCATAGGGTTTCAAGCTCTGAACACTGCCTATTACTACCGAACCAATTCCAAGTTGCGCCTGGCTATCAGCCATGGCCTTGCGATTGCTCAGGACTAGCCTGGTCTGTTCCTCATCAACTTCCACAAACTTAAGAGGAAGTTCTTTTTCAAGAAGCTCCTCGGCAGTTGATTTCTGATGCAGTATAGAGAGAGAGAGAGAGATGTCAACTTCTAACTAGTTATGACTATGAGATAGACTAAATATGATTGAAGTGATATTTCTGGGAAAATTATTGAGAATCAGTAAGCAAGGGATATCAAAATGAGATAATCAAGTTCTTGAGCAAGTTTTATGGCATCATCATGATCTTTTGCATGGCTGTAGCTGAAACCTTAAGTATTGATATGAAACTAACCGATGAAACTTGTGAAAATGGAACGAAACCACGAAGACCCTCCACCAGTGCCACGACACCGCCTTTGTTAGCTCCTACCACCTGTTTGTTGAAGCCAAAAAGAAAAGGGAGTGAAAGGCTGTCCATACAAGACACCAGATTATGGGAGAATCAAAATGGCGGTAAATGCAATATGATAACACCACAACAAACTCTTCTTACAACATAAACATGATGGCAAGGAAATTAACAAAACATACCACAACACACTCAAAAGGAAGAATTACAAATTTACTCACCTTACCCTTTACAACAACGTCTTCAGCTTGAAGCTGTCTGCATCGTTCCCAAGCAAGGTCATACTGAATTGAGCGAAGACTCAATATCAAACTATCATCAGCTTCATTTTCTCCAATAATGACAAATTCTTCACGTAGACCAGAAACAATGCCTGCCTCTTCTACGTGTTTGATGCTATAGATGGATGCCTCCCTCAAAGGCAAGTATGCTGATGACTTTGCAGTTATGTCAACCAATGCTCCATTTGCATCTGTGTTGAAAACTGTCCCTTTGACCTGAAAAGGCAAATCCAAACAAGTAGATGGATCAATCTCTTACTCTTCTTTCTTCCCACCATTTGAAGATGAATATATGATTGCTACGCATTCGACGAAAGCAGATAGTTTGCTTTTGCAAACGTGTGATCTCTAACTTGGACAATAGAAGCATAGAAAGATATGCTCCAAACCAGACGCAGGCATTTTCGCAACAAATAACGAGCGTAATGTTGCATTTCCAAATTTTAATTTCATTTTTTTTCATCCTATCAAAATTCAAAACAAAATCGAAACCAATAAATTTTGCTGCGTATAGTATAGTTATTCAATTTGCGCGCCATGATTGAGCGACTTCCATTCATTTCAGTCGAGAAAAAGGAACAGAATCAGGACCTTGGAACCAATTTCTGAGTTGAAATCATATTTATCGAGGGCGGCGTTGAAGTCGTCGAGGGTGAAGGAGACGCCTTCCATGGGAGCAGTTCGGCAGCGTTCGTAGGCATCCTCGAACATCTCCTTCAGCTTCATTCTCTCTCTTGTTTGGGCATTAGTAATGGCAACTGCAGCCGCTGAAATCACGCTTCTCTTTCTGGAGTAGTGATGGTTTTTGGAGTCGGAGAAGAATCTGCTGGTGTTGGATGTTGAAAAAGGCGGGCACTTCAGCCCTCCAATCTGCTGCGCCAAAGACGCCATCTCTGTTGCGACTGTCGAAATCTCACACACAAAACGTACGTGTGTGTTTGTATTTGAGGATTTTGTTTGGGTTATGATAATAATTGATAAGGTGAGACTCAGTGGAGGAAGAAAGAAAGTGGGGCCCGCTCGCTAGATGGCCTTCAAATTTAAACGACGATTACTCGGCCCAATACCAGTTGTGGATAGTGCTGAATGGTTTAAATGAATTAAATAAATGTATTCCCTCGATCCTATATTAATAATCCTAAAAAAAGTAATACCATAATTAATATTTGTGAATATAGTAAAATTAATAATTTATTGATAAATATAAAAAAATTTATCACTTTGAGAAACGAGATTAAGAGACTAATAAAATAGGACAAAAAAGTATAAAGATTGAGACCCGATCTCATCTCATTTTACACAAAAAATTTTGTTCCGAATCCGTATTCTGATTAGAATGCATAATATAATAACTCATTTCGATGGAAACACAAAATAAGATATTTTATAAAGGCAAAAACTTGCATACCATACTCAAACGAATATATCCATCCGAAATAGAATTTATTAATCATCAATTAAAGTATATTAGATAGATTTACTAAGCTTAAATGTATATTATAACTACATAATTTACTAAGCTTAAATGTATCATTTCAATTCCAATCAAAATTCTCCATACACAAACAAAGAAGATTTCACTTGGAATGCAGGGATATTTCACCATCTCACACAAATTCTTGCCAGAAAAATTATGGAGTATTTACTATGTAATTATAACACGCCCAAGATATTTTATTATTGCTCCTTTGTATTTGTTAAAAATAAATGGAATATTTACTGCGTAAAGAAGTAAACAGTTGGTGGAAATCCATGAAACAGTGAATTGCGGAGGCAATCTTAGATGATGATAATAAAAAAGGAACACAATGAATCTGTATGTATATAGTATAGATTAGAAGCTGCCCCAAATAACCACCAATGTCGAAATAAATATTTCAATCATCATCATATACACCTCAGTCTAAGACACAACTCCAGAAACTAACTCACCCAACATCTGTCCAAACCAAAATAATGACATGAAACAGCCATCATCGTAATCACCATCAAATTAGTCCGAAGGCCAAGTCTCTTTTCATTACAACGTTCCGAAATCAGCCACCTAACCAGAATATTCAAAAATGCATTCGTAAATCGTTACACAACGATAACATACTTGTGCACCAATGTAAACCACATTGGGCACATTTTAGGATATAGCTTGTGGGCAGCATTCGGTTAAGTTAGAAAAAAATACTATTTGCGGAGAAGTAGATGATCACTACGGATAATAAGCTTTGGAGCTACAAGACCCACAAAGACTGCAGAAGGATCGACAAAACAAGGAAACAAGGGTGACTGAATACCAACCTCTCGAGGACAAAATTGTTCAGGCGCTCTCACTTGCAGTCAGTCCAGTTACAATCCCCACCGCAACAGTTTTTCCTGTTCAAGATGTTAATTGCTATGATTTTATTTTAAGATAGAGGAGGAGAAATCAAGAAGAACAAGTACAGAATGCCACCCTGACCTTCAGTCCGAAGAGTGAACCGTCCAAGTTGAGGAAAGTCTGAGTACTTCTCAACACATATCATGTTGTTAACCTATACAACATGATTCAAAAGACAATAAAGTTGATTACATAACTCCTCCATCAAATGTGATGCATTCAATTAGGGAATAGAAAAATGAGAATATTGGGACACCAACCGGATTTCAGGTATAATTTGAAAATATATTGGGATTTTATGAATTGTCTATAGTGTGGCACTAGCTTCATACCCACAAATTGCGGGGATCAAATATATGATAATTTATTTTACAATATCAAAATACAACTAACAAAATTATATATTTGATTATATTTTTTAGTAAATTATTTAAAAATAATTTTTATTTTTATTTATTATAATATATATTACTCCCTCCGTCCCGGTCAAATGGGCTACTTTGACCGGGCACGATAACCAATGTTTGTGAGTAGTAGTGGAATTAATATTTTATTGATGAGTGTGAAAATCTTGCTATTTTAGGAAAGTGGCCTAATAAGGTGGGACGGACGAAAACGAAAAGAGTGTCCAATAGACTGGGACGGAGGGAGTAGTATAATATAAATTATTCAATATATTGTACATCCAACTATACGTATAAGTTTAATAAAAATTAAAAAAATAGATCAAATACAAATCTTACAAAAATAGCAGTCCAATTACAAAGTTTACCTATAAAAGAAATTATACTTGTATTGTTTAGAAAATAATAAACAAACTAATAAATTAATGCAGATGTTATCTTTTACAGAAAAAGAGACATAATTCCTTTGAAATTGTTTACAATATATACGTACTATGAAAAAAACAGATGCATAAATAAAATAAAAATAGAAATCAATATTGATGTGACCTTTTTGGGTGGAAAAGTTATCAAGATTTTTATTTCGATAAACTACTCTCCTTTAGTATAATATTAGATATTAGATTAGATATTGTTCCAAGGTTTTACGGTTATGGTGAACTTATTATTGTATACCAACAAACTAAAATACATAGGAATATCTTAAGAAATTCAAACTTGAAATACACGCCATTCCATGTTGTTAATTATTCAACATAGCTTATGCTAGAAAAGCAGAGCCTTAGATAAATTTGGAAGTGATGCTGCAAATAGCTTACCTGAACACGACATTCAACAAAGGCACCTTTCTTCACAAAAAGAGGTTTCTTTTTCAAACGTTTTTTGGTTTTTGGATCAATTTGTTGAATCAACTCAACAATCTCACATTCTTCAACAACAGCATGGACGTGTAGTACAGCCTTGTACCCAGCACAAAAAATTGCCTAGGCAAGGAACCCATAACCAGCATTCAGTTAACAGCACATGCATCAAGAAAACAAAAAAGAAAGACACATAAATTGAAATAGAAGCCATACATTGTCGAGCAACTCCAAAATCGATAGTTGGGCAATAAACTCAGATACAGCAGGTACAGGCCTTGCTGCGAAAGAAAAATATCAATTTTAGTTGGACCAAAATAGCACGCTAAGTTTATGCATTCCAAATTTAATATTATTACCACAACCTGAATACTAATCAGCACCGAGCGCTATCTTAGAAAGTAGAATAATAATGCAGCATAAAAGGTAAGGAGAATCTAATATGAACCAATACTCAAAATGGAATAACTAGCAAGAAATCAAACCAAGACACTCACCGACACTACTCAAAACAAAACCTCCTAAGATATCCTCTTCTTCAATCCCAGACAACCTGACACGCAAGTTTTCACCAGGCCCCGCGCGCCTCACTTTGTTTTCATCAATAAATATGGCAAGAACTTTCACTTGCACCTACCAAATTATTAGTATATGTCAATGTACTCCGACAAACAACTCAAATATTAAATATGCACACACACATGATAAAAATGAAGATATGTAATTGAACAAGCACCTTATTAGGCATGACCAGCAAAGTTTCACCTTCACGGATGGTTCCAGACTCTATTTTTCCCATGACAACAGTTCCCATGTCTTTAAATTTGTCAATAATAGTCATTCTACCAGATAGAGAAAACATACAAAAATTAAAGAAGTATTAACTTAATCAAGCTTAAAGCAAATCATCTATGTTAAAAATTCTAAAGGAGAATAGTTAGAACTTATATTTTTTACCTGAAAGGACCTTTGGGATCACGTGGTGGAACTTGGATGGCATCTAGAGCTTCAAAAAGGCAAGAACCATTCCACCATGGGCAGATACTCTTGTCCACTCTAGTCTTCATATTAGTTCCCATAAGACCAGATATTGGAAGAAACTGAACATCTGCAAAAGTATATAATTCACACAAACAAAAGCAACTCAGAAAAAGAAGAAGATATTCAAAGTAGATGTTTTTATAATGAACCACAAACCATAGACATTTAACACAGAAGACTAAACCATAGAAAAGGACAAACAACAATTTAGAGTGAGAAACTTCCGAAGGGACCAAAAGCAAGATAAAATAGCAATAAACCACTAATTTACCTTTTTTCACATTATAACCCGAAGATTTTAAAAAGGTACCCATTTTCGACTCGATCTCATCAAATCTGAATGGTAAAACATATACATCATTAGAACGTTTGACCCTAGAGCAATAGCCAGCCAATAAAACCATCAAAACCACCTCTCTTTTGACCATTTCACCGTAGGCTCATCCATTTTGTTGACAACAACAAGTAGCTTAGAGACTCCCAAGGTTTTTGCTAGTTGGACATGTTCACGTGTCTGTCCACCTCGCTCATAACCAGTTTCAAATTCTCCTTTTCTAGCAGAAATCACCTGGGAAAATAGAAAGGAAAACATATTTTAGAATACATGATACATCATCCAAAATACCACTCCTAGTATAAATTATAAAAACAAATTCCCGATACTTACTAGTACGCCTATATCTGCTTGAGATGCCCCACTGATCATATTGGGTACATAACTTTTGTGACCCTGGAAATTGAAAGTTCAAATATCCGAGTGAGGCAGAAAAAAACCAGAAACAACGGGCTAGAAACATGGCTAAAAAGAAACACAACCAACTTCATCTTCCAAACACACAAGAGAGGTACTTAATAGTAAAAAATGTCACTTGGGCCAATTGTACTTTCCATGTAGTAAGGTATAAGTCCATAAAATAATTGAGGGATGCTTATTTTACTTCAAATTTACATTAGAAAAATAGAAAATGAGCAACGCATTGAATTTTAAAATTGTGAGGGAAAAGTAGTTCGATAGTGCAAAATAAAGGGATGGTAGAAAAGAGACATTTACAATAGGTAGAAGACAGGCATAGTTTGAGAATCCTAAAACATAGAATTTTGATCGATAAAGTATTATCCATGGCCAAGTAAATAAAATATCTATCAGGCCTAAGTTTCAACAAAGGGAAGTGAAACGGTAGGTGGAAGAGCACTCAAATGTTCTCAAATTCCCTTCTGGGCAAAATAGATTTCGGTAAGGCTTTTGGAAGAATGGAATTTAGTTATGAAAAAATAGTACTTCTAACCTATCTCTAAATTCTCCTTCAGTTTTTTTTATATATATAATAAGAAGTCCAGACAAGGTAAGGCTTTTTAAAATATAACCAAAGTTAGAAAACGGAAATACCAGCCTGCTCAAGCCTCGATTGTACTGAGATTAACATTTAAATTTATAAAATATTACAGGCGACCGCATGTGATTTAGAATTTATAGATATCTCAGCCTTGTTTTACACCATAACCAACGAACTTAGATTGAGTGAGTGAATGGACGTACATATTCATCTTAGTATTGATTAGTCTTGGGAGGAAGCCATGCATAAGGAGTGAGAAGGATAGACATCTTCACTTTAAAATGGTGGGGGAAAAAAAAGAAAATGAAGCCTATAGAAAAATGGGTGATCCAACAAATCTTGCTTGCACGGTAGAAACAGCCAAGGAGTTTTAGATAATTAAATGAACTTTTCCAAGTAATTTCAAACTGTTCACTAAATAGAGAATAACACAACAAAATAGTAGCATAAAGCTCTCTTTCTGAGCAACTGCCAATTACAAAGAACAATAAACATCAATTGTTGTGTCCAAAGTTTTAAATAGCGAGGCAGCTTGAGACAAGGTCCCCAAAAGCCGAGGCAAGCGCATGAAAGATATGAGGCAAACATTTTTATAAAATTATTTATAAATGATATTGTCATTTAAGTACACAATTTAAAGATTATAAATGTTAAATAAACATATATATCATGCAAATCAACAAATATTCCACAAAACAATATTATAGTGTAAAAAATTATAGATTCCAACATTCAATCTAATAATCACAAGTTCAAAATAAAGCTAAAACTATTAATAATAAAAAAAGCAAGCAAAAACATAGTTCCGAAATAAATATCATAGGCTGTGAAAGTCATCTGTATCCTCTTTATAGAGAACAGTGACCGGAGAGAGAAGAGAGCTTAGTTTAAAAAAGCGCGCTCAGCGCTCAGAAATTGGGGGGAACGCTTTTTTTCGGCCGGAGCGCCGAGCGAACGCGAAGCGTTGGAAAAGCGCCCGGAGCGCGCTTAAGCGAGGTGAGCGACGAGCGAGCGAAGCGAGCGCTCACGGTGGAGAAGCGCTCTGAAAAAAAAAAACTCGTTTTTTAGTTATTTAATCAATTTTTCTTTTTTTTATTAGTAAATATAACCTGAAAATAAACCCTAACCATCGACCGACCTCTCGCACCCACCTCTCCATCAACTCGAGTGCCTGCAGCTCTCGCCCATCGCCGGCTCTCGCCTCTCGCGTCTCGCCCACGACTCTCGTCTCGTCGTTCGTCCCTGCCTCTCCCCCCTTCCCCAGCGCGCCTGCTTCTCCTCCTTCCCCAGCGCGCCTGCCTTTCCCCCTTACCCAGCGCGCCGCTGGGCATTCCCGTCACCAGCAGCAGCATCAGTGTAAAGTTTTGTTTTGTTTTTTTTAATTAAATCATCTTTTATGTTGCTAAATTGCTCAAATATATATTTAAATTGATGTGGGTATTGGGTGGGTATGTTGAATTTGATGAATTGGTGCTGGTTTTGATATGTAGGCATTTGAAATTTGTTGAATTTTTGCTGAATTTTGCTTACTTTTGATGAATTGTTCCTGAAGTTCGATGAATTGTAGCTGAAATTGTGGCTGAATTTTGATATGTATGCATTTGAAATTTGATGAATTGTTGCTGAATTTTGATATCTAGGCATTTGAAATTTGATGAATTGTTGCTGAATTTTGATATCTAGGCATTTGATTTTTAGATGTTCATGGTTGAATGATTTGTTTTTTTGGATCTTTGTTTTAAGTAATGTGAAGACATGTATGGTTGAATTTTTAAATATGTTGGAATATTTGTTTGGTTGTTAAACACTTGAACTTAAATGTTTTAAGTTGGATGTTTAAATTTTGCTAATTTTCTATGTCTTATTTGTTTTTTTTGCATATTTGTTATTTTGGAATTATTTATTTAAATAATAAATTGTGTATAATTGTATATATAATGTGTACATATTTATTTTGGTAATCTTCGCTTCGCATACGTGAAGCGTTCGCTTCGCTCCATCGCTTTGATTTTGGCCTTGTCGCTTCGCTTCGCTTTTCGCTATTTAAAACTAAGGAAGAGAGAGCAATGGCTTGTGAGTTGTGAGAGAGATAAAAGATAGGCTATCGCTTATCAGATTTAGAGAGAATAGAGAATAGCATGATTGTAGAAGAACATTGAGAGAGTGAGAGAAAAGTTCAAACGTTATGCGTTTAGGTTAAAGTAATTTACTTCTAATCTTTTACTTGTGAGATTATTTTAATTATATTTTTAATACGTTGCTTAAAAAAATGGATAATAATTTAGATTTAATATATTATTTTTAAGTTCAAAAAATTGTACAGTAAAAAAGCCGCCTCACTTACCTGATGCGAATGCCTCGTTTGCCTCGGGCGCCTCATGATATATGCTCGCCTCATAGCTGTTGAGGCGACTTGGGAGTTAAGAGGCGCCTCTCAGGCATGGTTTTTAAAATTCAAGTTGTGCCAACATCATTTAAATATCTAACATGTTTTTCTAAACAACGGAGTAATAATGAAGAGAAGTGAGTACCGGGGCATCCAATATTGTGAACCTAGAAGTTTCTGTCTCAAAGTGGGCTCTTCCAACTTCAACAGTTTTCCCCTAAACAATAGGAAAAAGATCATCCAGAGACTCGAAGATGCACTGTAAGTTAGAAAAAGACCAGCAACTACAAAACCAACAACCTCAAATATATACCTTGACCCTCTCTTCTTCGTTTGTGTCCATGATATAAGCCATATACCTAATTCCGAAACACAAATCTTAGTAGAGAAGAAAGAGACAACCGTATAAGATAATCATTTACATAAAAACCATCAAGGTCCATGAACAGAAAAATTGAGCATGCAAATAATTCAGTGCATATAATCAAAAGGACTTCCAAGTGCTAAGTTAGCCCAGACAACAAGAAGAATAGTAATTACATAAATGGGACAAATGAAATGGTTTAAATACATTGCCCAAAATTACTTACCAACTCTCCCTACTTTTGTCTTTGGCTTCTTTCTCATACTTTTGTATTGTCCGTTCATCAACTTGCCCACTAAGATATAGAATTTGCCCTCCAATTGTGGACTTCCCAGCATCTGCAGAACAAATAAAGGGAAAACTGCTGATGAGATATCTCAAGGCTCATCTCGCTCACACCTACCACTGACACAGGGATGCCTCCCTCAGGGCGTGTGCCCGTCATTTCTTAGAAGTGACTAAAACCATTAAGAGTATGATAGTTCAGACCACCCTTTATACATCACTCCACAAGGAAGTTCATATCCATTATCAGTGTTCTTATTCCCTAAAACAGTATTTTAACCTACAAGAACATTTAATTGAGTTATGATGCATAGGCTCCGAATTTCATCAACTTTTTTTAGAGTACGACTAATAAAAATGGAAAACTTCTTTTGCATTACTTCAAATATAAAAACCCATTTGATGTCATTCAATTAAGGGTGAGAGGCATATAAATATTGAGACGATCTCCTCACCAACATGACCAATAAATACAACATTCAAGTGTCTCTTTTTCTGCTCCTCATCTTCAAGATCATCCGGAGGAATAATTTCCTTCTCTTTCACTGATAAAAAAGAAATGTAAATATTTCTATAAGCAAAAGTTATAAGAAAGGACAAACACAAAAAACAATTTGTAACATGATCGGTGACAACATGTCATGGGAATGAATGTAATCTAAAGGAAGACGTGAAGGGACTTTGGCTGATCTATAGTAGGGAAGGTAGTAGTGATTATTGTTATTTGTTATTATTTTTAGCTCCACTTGTTTTAGACATGTTTGTTATATTTGGCGCATTTATTTAGGCCCATTTGAATTTAATATTTTGATATAACCTAGTTGAGGTAAGAAATGAATTATCACAATCTCTCCTAAATTCTTTTCCTCCATTATCTCTTGTCTCTCTTTCTCTTCCATTTGCAACTCAACAAAATCGATGGAAAACCACAAGAAAAATGAGGACACAACACACCAGCAGCCAATACTCAATATATTCGAAACTCGTATCATAGGGCCTGAGCAGAATTATTTGCTGCATAAAAATAATTTATGACATATTAGTTTCCTCCGTGTATGGATCACCTGTTGGTTAATCAATACTAAAGTTAAAGTTTCTATACCATAACATACCAATGGTGAACGCTGAAGCAGTAGAAACTGATCCCAAATATGCCACAAGAGGTAGACATTAACAGAATCTCAAGCATTAAGAAAAGCTAATCAAATAACCACAGTGCACATAACTTATGAATGTAACTTTCAACCCATTAACTACTATCATATGCAAAGAAAATGCAACTACCACCATCTGCTTTATCAACATTTACGGAAGTATCAGGCTTCACATCTTCTGAATTCTCCATGACAGCATCCTCTGCAGCAATCAACAAATATTCAACCACAGAGAGTTCAAGAAAGAGTAAGATGCCAAAAGGTATGATATATTTTGCTGAACTTGAAGATTTTAAAGGTCCGTGCAAGTATATCCTACAAATCTCACATGCTAGTCCTCAATTTATTAACCATTATGGATATCACAAGAATATACCTCCCGTTTTGTCATGATTTACAGCTACTTCAAGATTAAAATCTTCTGTGTTAGTCATCACAGTTTCCTCTGCACAATTGTCAATCCAACCCAATAAAGAGAGAGAGAGAGAGAGAGGGAGAGGGAGAGAGACACAGAGAGAGAATAAGCAAATGGCAGATTACACGTATTTGTGTAGCAGAACCAGTAACCAAAAAGAGAAATGAAAGAAGGTCATTACAAAGTCCGTTGTTTTAAATAATGCATTCATTAGTAAGCAATGCATGTGAAACTAACTCATTAATAACAGTAGTTAACCGACAAACATTAGGAAAATCATGCTTACAACTATATCAGTACCAGGGTTTACAACTAAATCAGTATTTCAATCTTCCTCTGCTAACAAGAATATCACACATAAACAAATGGCGTATAATTTAGGTTAAAAATATTAATAATAACCACAATAGCAAACACCGGATATGCATCGCAAAGCATGTTATAGAATTGACAGATCATATGCTCGGATAGCTCCGAAGAAAACGATAGAAATGACAAACAATCATAAACACCAGTACCAGCTAAATCAAGCTGCAGAGCCTTGATATCATCCGCGATATCTGCAAAATCCAGACAATCATTCAAGAAAATACAAATCAGAATCAAAGTCCATAAAAAATCTCGCGAAATTGTAGAAGCTACTGGACCTTGTGTCGGAAGTGTACTGCCCGATTCCGACATGGCTCGAGGCAAAATTCAGACGAACTCACAATAGGTTAAAAAAAGAGAGAGCGGAAGAAATATGATTGACTAAAAAAAAGACGGCGGAAAGAGCGGCGGCAGTGCAGAGATGTTTGGGGACCGGCGGTGGATGGTGCAGGTATTGATGATGATCCAAAACTGAAAATTTAGTTCGGAATTTGGGGGGTGTGGTGTGGGTTAGGGTTTCTTCGGCCCATAAACAAAGATAGATTTTGTTTATCAGCCCAATTGTGATGATACTGCATTGATGGTTTGTTGAATATTTGGAGTAATAATTGGGAATTTATACTTAAGGGTTGTGTTTGGTTTGGCCCAATTGAGGGAAGTGGTTTGATTGATGGATATGAAAATTCTCAAACTAAATAATTTGATGTTACAGTTTGAAGTGTGAAAATGGTTAGTTTTGGTGTAATATTGTGTTTGATATAGTAATATTAATTAAATAGGAGTACTATTTTATATAAGGTTACAATGATGTTATATTCTTTATAATTATACCTAGAGGTAGAGGTGGCCATGGGCCGGTTTCGGTTCGGAATCGCCGGTTCGGCGGTTCTAGAAAGATGGACCGGAACCGACCCTTAAAAACGGTTCCGGTTCCGGTTTGGAACCGGCAGTTCGACAAATATTTTAATTTTTTTATTTTTTATTTCAGCGACATGTGACGCTCTCTGATTCGTCGATTTTCAAATTTTCAGAAATTTATCCCGCCAGTTCAACGGTTCGGAACCATTTTTTCTTTCTTTTTTTGATTTAATTACTTTCTGACGGTTCGACGGTTCGAAACCGTCGATTCCGGTTAAAACCTTGAACCTGAACCGGCCCGTCGAAAAACGGTTCCGGTTTGGAATCGTGAACCGCCGGGCCGGTTCAGGTGTGGTTCCGGCGGTTCCAGTTCCAAGTGGCCATCTCTAATTACACCTATAAATTAATGTATTTTTTTTTCTTGCCATCGCATCACTCACTGTTTTATAATTTAATAATTGATAACAACATAAATATTTCCATACTAATTTTATCACTTGCATTATTCGTTGAATTAATATTCAAACAGGTCAAATGATGTTAATTTCACTTGCACTATTAGTTTAATAATATCTAAAACCATTTAAATCGGCATAACTAAACAATTTTAATATGGTTTGATTCGAAATAGTTATTTGACCATTTTGATTCGTGAAATCTCAAACTATGTGAATTGGTATGATTCGTACTTCACCCTTCAACCTGGTAAAATTGAATCATACACACTCCTATTCTATACTCGATAAAATTGTTAATGAAAAAGATTAGTCGTGTGTAAAAATTATTGGTTAGGTTGGGTGTAATCCAACTGAAACCCAAATAATACCCTTATGTAAGTTTTAAAGTCTTGTTGAGTTTCAATAGTGAAATTAATTAAATCAATATAGCTCAAATAAACATTCTAAATTTAAATTATATTAAAATATTCATATTTTTAAGAAAATACTAATTTATTCTTAAAAAATAGTATATATTCCTTTAATTCATTTTTTATGATAAAGCATAAAATCAAACAATTATCATACTTAATCATTTTAAATAATAGAAATATTAATTTTATATAATCAGTGATTTTATATTCTGTACTAATTTCGAATACTATAAAAATCAAATATACATCGTTTAATAAACAAACCTCATTTAACTTGTACAGATTTGATTTTCAATTGAAAATAATACTCCCTCCATCTCATTTGAATTGTCACACTTACTAAATTGGACGACTCACTTGAATTGTCACACCTACCAAATTAGGCGTCCCAACCGAATTGTCACATTTCCAAAAAAATGTCAAACCTTTTCACACTCAACAATAAAATATTAATCCCATTAACTTATTCTACACTCACAATTCTTAATTTCCGTGTCGAAAAGAAACGTGACAGTTGTAATGGAACCGAGGGAGTATATTCTGTTTACAGTTTAAATTCCATGTCAATTGCTTACGGCAAGCGATAAAAATAACTTGTACAAATTTAATTTTCAATCGGTTTCATCTATGAAACTGATTCTCCAAGTATCAAAATGAGAATCGGCCGAATATAAATAAATCCTTTATATGAATGAAAGTGTTGCAGCCGCAACTGATTCAATTATTCCTAGTACTAGTATGTTCCTGTCCTCCTACAAAGGGTATGGCTCTCAATGTGGAGAAACCACCTTCCCCTTCTCTCACCAAAGTATTGCTGCTGTATCAATCTTTTTTGACTGCTCCAAGAGTTGAACGCCCGGGAAAGGATGAAGGCATCTGAATGTAATCCCCTTTAGGAATTACAGACTCAATCAAAGGAGCGTAGGGTCTTGTCACCTTCCTCTTCGTAGATGCCTGAGAAAAAGAAAATCAAATTGTAAGCAACAGAAATACACTGTGGGAGGCATTCTATCCAAACACAATACTCCCTCCCTCTATCCCTAATTATTAGTCCTATTTCGAAATAATAGGATAACAAATATTTGTGAGTGTAATGAAATTAATAATTTATTGGTAACTGTGAAAAAGGAAATTAGACTAATAAATGAGACAAACCAAAATGGTAGATGGGACTAAGTATATTACAAATATATCACTAGAGGGAGTTTTCAACTTTGCATCTTCATATATCCTCTAGTTGTGTATGCATAGGCAGGGAAATAACAAAGCCACAGAGAAGAGAAGAGGAATAAAACCATACAATTGAATGATCAGGTGAATAGGTGGATCTTGCTAGTTCAATTGCGGAATAAACCTCAAATGATTGATTGGAATCACGACTACACTTTATAACGAAATGTTGATCCCTTGTGTCAGCAGATTTGCTGTCAAGATATAGAATAATGCGCGATGGTGGAGCAACGGGAAGATCTTTCTTTCCATGAGTCAGTTCCATGGTGCCCAAGTTATCCCATTCAACATCCCAGATTACAGAGCATGGATCCGTGGCCGGGTCAAATTTTTTCTGTGCAATGAGGTTGGATGGTTGCTGGAACAACATATACAGAGCAGTGCGTTTGAGTGCCAAATAATGGTTCGCGCAATGAACATGTTGATAGAGTTGGTTTTAACTCACTTGCAAGAGTAAAACTCGTAGATGAGTAACCATAACAATTCTTCCTTTCGGAAGCGTAAAATGATCCTCGTAGGCATCTGTTAAGGCAAACTTGCCACGCACCTTAAACATATCGACCAAAAATGACCCAGATTCTGCCAATTGCAGTATCACCTTCATCATGGAAAAGAATTCATGTGACAATCTTTTTTGGAAACTTAACTCTGTATTGCACAACCATCTTAGTTGTTTATCAAATACCATGCACAAAAAACGAGGCTCGATATTTCAATCTTTCCCTAGCAAAACATTTAGAACCCACCAATAAAGTTAGACATGCATCGATACCTCTATAAAGGAGCCTTATTTCTTCCAAAATGTATGTTGCCTAATATTTACCTTTTATATACTTTAGTTTAAGGGCAATAATGAGATATGTCAGGAAGTTTCTTATCTTGCTAATGCCATGTTCAGGTTGCCAAAACAATTTTTGCTAAAAAAATGTAAACAATTTTAGAAGCGATCGTACCTGGCCCTTAGCCTTGTACTCATCATATGGCCTGAGCAAATTATCACCACCAATAGCCCGGGGTAGCCTTCGGCGAAGTAGCTGATCTTCGGAAGCAATGGCTGCTGCGATCTTCATTCTCATTGCATTTGCGCCTTCCGTAGTTTTTGACAATAGATCTAAAACACCGCTGACAGGTTGTGCAGCAACACCTATCAATCCTTTTCCAACGCCCTGTACAAAACCCTCGACACCAGATTCTTTTGCTCCTTCAAGAGGCTTAGTCAAAATGCCAGTGACTCCACGGAATATGCCTTTAGCTAAAGCCCCACCACCTTCTCTAATGACATCACCAATGTCCTCGACACCTTTGTTATCCTGCAAGAGATAAATCAAATAAATTGAAGGAGAAACAGTGTGTTGCTCAACAAATGTCTGCCGCACTGATAGAATCAGAAATGGAGTAATGTTATTAATAGAAGGATTATTGCCTCTTGAGGAGATTACAGATGCACTCTCTCTCAAGCCTAAATCAGCAAGCTGATTCCTTACTAGCTTCTCTCATAATAGTCACGCTAACTCACACTCTCACTCTCCAGAGTATTCCTATCCAGCTGGTCCCCCCCTATCTCCTAACTAACTACCTTCTCTCTATCACACGTGCAGAGCCATACTCGATTAGGAAGTATGAGTCAGTAATCTGTAAATTTTTATTTGGGTTCTTAACTAGGTATCTTGTTAGGTCAAGAGTAACAACTCTATTGCCAAAGATACAGACGTAGCGGTCAGGATTGCAGAGAAGGCCATAATAAACAACTTCAAACCTGTCTTTGCCGACTTTGTATGAACTTCTGGTCCATTGATAAGGCAGCAACCCCTTTGCTCATATGTCCAAGTGCACTACTTGCATTTCCCAAAATATCAACCCCGGAAAGCAGCTGTAGGGGCTGACTGAGAAGATCCTTTTTAATATTTGAGATAGCATTACTGACTAGAACACTGTGCTTCATAGAAACATTTTCTTGAAATCTCTGATTTACTCGAACCTGATCAAGCAATGTCACATACACTAAGATTATAATCAATTCAATAAGAAAATGAAAGAACAAAAAATACCATTATAATCACTTGAATATGAATATAAAAGAACAAAAAATTAGATTATAATCACTTCAATATGAAAATGAGAGAACAAAAAAATGAAGCAATGTCACAGACACAAAGATTATAATCACTTCCATTGTTTTAATTTACATGGAGTCTCAAAGTTTAATCCTTCTAACTTGATTATTCATGTACATGCATGTTCTGAAACAATCACATGATTACGCATAGGAGGGAATGAAGGTAACAATACATACTTTGGAAAGATGACAAATATAAGTGCTCGGATATGAAACCTTGATTGAACCAATTACGAGAAGAGTTCACTTAAAACAACAAATCAATGATCTATTTTCTAATAAATTGAGAAGGAGAAATGTGTTCATGGGTGTACCAGTAACACTTATTTACGCTACAAAAAATATCCCATTTCTAATTAACCAAAAAGTTAAGTGGCACAAATCTTTTTGGTAAGAATTTAAACGAGCATTCACTTTAAAAATAACATAAAGAAAAAAGATAGTGAGCTCATGTTCACCGGCATATTTTCAGTATTTCCAAGAGCAGTCATTAAGCTTGCCCAAAATCCAAGGACTCCTGCTGGCCGTTGAGTTGGTGACATAGCCATTGTTACTTTAAAACGAATTTCAGAAATGTTAAGAACACTGCCAAAAGAGAGTAGTAGGATTAAACTTGAGCCTTTACGAGCAATGCAAAAAACAGAAGGATAAAATGGTTACATAAGGCTGTTTCCTACGTACCCAATTTGAATGATGGGATCAACTGAAACAGAACTGGTCTGGGAATCAAAGATTCTAGATATATTGGCCTGCCGGACCAGCCCATGAAGACGCCAAATAATTGGCTCATGAACATTGACCGAAAAGGCAGTATTTTCCGGACCCTGACAAATATTTCTCCATTATTTTTAGCAGTGGAAAATCAAGAGTTATGCTACAAATTATACTTCAAATACTCACCTGACAACCTATGTAAGGATATATGCACACATCTAAGGATCCACTGGATTGTTGGGTCATGGAAAGCTTCAAATTCTCATCAGAGTCCTCAATTCTTTGTGGCCGGAAGAGGACTGGCATTGGTGTCAAAGGCAGCTGATTATCAATCTGAATACCTCCCAATCTCATTTTTAACCTGAGTTACATTTCCAGAATTAGCAAGGGTAAAAGAAGATCCACCTTCAAACTTATAATGGCAAATTTTTAGAAATAATCTAAGAAAAAAAAATAGCTGGCCAAAGTCAGAGTTCTGTGACTAAGAATTTACCGACTAATTCCCGAGCCTAGTCCAGTGGAATACGACAGCATAAACTTTTTGAGGGATAAATATAATATCTCTTCAGGTGTCTGATCAACAATAGACAACCCAAGCTCCGCTACTTCGAGTATGAAATGAAATTCACTGTCTGAGACCAACATTGAAGGCTGAAGCTGATGCTTACTTTCAGAGACTTCTGGTACAAATGAATCGCTCTGGTTTATGAGTGCTGGCACTTCATTTTGGGGCATCCAATCACTGATTTTGACAACATTTATCTTCTCTTCCTTAATGATAGTTACTCGTAGACTTCTCCTAGGTCCTCCATCATCCTGGATGGGATGATGATCTTTGATCTCATCAATGTCGAACGTTTGTGATGCAGAGGGATCATCTCCATCTATGAGTAGTTCCAAATATCGTTCTCTACCAAGATCTTCCCATGAAAAAGAAGTAGCAGCATTAGGAAGTAGAGATCTCCAAGAATCATTTGAACCATTGACTTGACGGAATTGTATAGGTAGAAAGAAAGAGTGGTTTTCGATCCTGCGAAAGGCTTGCATCAGAAATACAGAAAGTGGAGTAGCAGGAATAAACATTATTTGATTCTTAAACAAGTATAATTGACTGACAGGTAAAGACCAAACACGGCGTTATATTTTTGTTAAGTATTCAAGTTTCTATGATGACTGGAAGTCATTTTAGTTCAAAGGACATTTCTTATGGTTATGGGAAAACGGATATGCAGGAAGAGACTACACTTCCTACAATATAGGTATGTTAATGGCTACATTATAATCCCATGATATAAAGTGACATAACTAGGAAACTCAATAGAGATTACATCTTGCTTTGCCACAAAAGAAGAAAATGGTTACATACTGTATAGTCTGAATGGAAGCACATCCAAGTGAAATCACTGAGTATCCCAGTGACAAAATATTTGGTTCAAGGAAGTAAGATTTAAGAATCACCTGTAAGGACTTGAGAAAGAGCAGGGCCGCAGTATAACTTCGTAGCGAGAGGTTTTTGCCCCACCTCTTACTTCAATTGAAAGATTCCTGTGTTCATTTCCTAGCTCACTTCTCAAGCATACTGACATCAGACCTTCAGAGCCAATGGTGAACGGTGCACTCCATTGATACCCGTCCATCCGAAGCTTCATCAATAGATAGACTATAAGTTATGCAGCTTTGAAGGGAAGTATACAAATAACAGGTATGACAAATAATACACACCTTAATCAATTCAGGTACTCCAGACTGCCATCCAAAATGCCTGGGAGGTGCAGTAGGATGAAGCCATTCTAGCAACTCAGTATCGCATTGCTGCACACATACACTACATCCAGCTCGGTTCATGAACAGTGTTTGTGGCTGAAAATGTACTACCTGCACAAAATAATGGAATTTCCACGTTAACTGTAAACTATGCAATATTTATTGCAAACAAAGCAAGTATTATATAGGAACAACTAAAACTAGGTATCTTTTCACTGCAAAAACTTCAATAAATCATAAAAAAAGAACAAATTATTTTATTAGGATACAAAAATAGCTCCAGAGTTGCACATTGTTATGATAGAAAAAGAACAGAAAAAGGGCAGGAAATATGCGAACCAGAAGCCGAATAATAAATATTTTTCTGGAGAATAGAAAATGTCAAAGGATAAATTTATTAATCAACAGCAGAAATAAACTGAAGGAAAATGTGCTGCAGCATTCCAACCCAAAGATCCCTACAAACATGACTACTTTTGACTATAGTAGAATCCTATTTGAAATAGACTTCCCTACTTAAATAAAAAACCAAAAAACTAATTCTATATTAAATAATAAATCTAGTCCATCATGTTATCTATACTTAACGACTAAAACACAAAAACTAAACCCAGCTGAGAATTAGGGAATATGTCTAGCATGAAGTCCGGTAAGCCTCCAATATAGTATACACTTGCTCTATTAAATAAAGATTATGATATACATGCTTTAACTTGACAACCCATCATCCTAAGTTTGTTACAATTCATAAACTCACCATTAAAATTCTTGTTGAATCCACCTTTTCCACACTCAATGCCATTGACAAATAAATACTCATTTTCTTCATCTTGAAACTCAAACCAACAAACTAGGGAAAGAAGAAGATGAAAGCATTACAAAGTTTCTAGCTCTAAACATAATACTTATCCCTAAGTTCCTGTATCTAGAAGGTACACCTTGTTAAAATCATTGAATAGTATACTGTATTTATTTCTAATGGCTGAAGTTAAGATGAGTGCTATTTAGCATGGTAGAAGAACCAGAACATAGAAAAACCACAATCTGAATCTCATAGCCACCCATTCATGAGGAATTCAAAGTACTTCACCTATACTAAGAGAAGCTAGCTTAAGTTCCTAAATATCAAATCTTCATTCTAATATCTTACGGTGCTCATTCATCTTAAGAAACAAATATCCATACATCCTCTCAGCCTGCCCATGTTGGGGCAGCATGAAATGCCAATTCCTCTTATCCTATCTCACCCAACCACATTAAATCTTCTATGTTGCACCAACAATGAGTGCCATGAACGGATGAGTATCTTTACCTTTGTTCTGTCTGAAGTCATGTGCAGCACAGCTGAAAGCTTGTAGTAAGTTCCATGAGAACTGAGTGCTGTCGCATCAACTCTTTGCTAAAGAGACAAATTAAAGGGAAAAGAGTAAAGTAAGTCGAAAATTAGCCAACATAAATAACATCTCAAACTGTAATGATGAATAAATGTTAGCCAACATATCACCTTTTTCTCCAGTTCAAGGAGTGATACCCCAAGACTGAAATTATCAGAATTTCGAAGAGCAACAGCTATGCCCACCCTTGGTGACCAATGCATATCATTTCGTGATGAAAACAACATAACACCACCACGACCTATATAGTCTTGCGGAGAAAGCATGCTTGGTATTGGACTGGTATCTTCAATAGCTTCCAACACTTGGATGTTTCTCTTCATATCAACCTCTCCCCCATCCACTGAGGTTGAGGAATGTCTCGAAGAAGATCTAATTGATTTTAAAGATTTTGAGCCCAAATGAGAATCCATGCATGCACTTTCAACCGGTTCAGTTTCCACCACTCTATATGCCAGTGGGATGGAGGAATCATTATTTATCCAATAGGGAACAAAAAACCTTATTGTTTTGGGGGCAGCTGCAGTCCCTCCCAAGTCACGCTCAATGCTGACCCGTAACCTCCTGCATTGGGATTGCGAAGGAATGATATCAAAAAACCAATTCACAGCATAATCACATTTTGAGGCTCCGTTGAGGCTAGTTAGTACCCCTTTAATCTTTTACAAATATTATTTTATCATCAAGGCATTCATCACTTGTAGCTAAACTATATGGACAATAAATCACATCATAAATTAAAGATGCATATCCACACTTGGTTGGGACTAACGGACCCATAAAATTTCACAGATGACCCAATTTAAATATATAAACTGATCTACTATCAGTTTCCAATGATGGTGCCATGAGAATATTCTTTCTTGATTGGAACTTGTTATAGATAGTCTATTGTATAGATATACGTAAATAAAGTAGCAATTGTATTTCTTTTACTTAGGTAATTTACTACCTAGAATAGATTATCCTATTTGTATATATATGTGCATTGGCTTAATAAATGAGATATTCTCAGCACACGTCTCATTTTTTATATCGATCACATGGTATCAAATTGGCGCAATCATAGGGCTTCGTATTTAAGGATCATATATTTTTTTCTAGAACAAGGGCAGTCATGCCCATTTCGTTTTGGCACCTTACTGAACACCACCATCTAGAAAGATGAATCACTCTATTATTAACCTTCGGTAAAATACCAGCCACCGACAAACTCACATGTGACCCACATACGCCTCTGTAGGAGTTAAGCTGCCCATATCGTCAATGATCTTTCTAACTTCCTTCATCGAACTGGCCATGACCTCCTCTGTCAGCTTGTGTAGATATTTCGATCTAGATATGACTGGTGTTGGATTTTGATGGCTACCAATTTGATTTCTGTTAAATTTTTTGTTTAGTATTCAATTTGCATTGGAAATAATTTTGATTGTTGTTCACGATGCTTAATAATGATACAAAGATTGTTGATGTTGTCCTTGTGATGCCATTCACACATAGCTCTAAAAATTATTTTGATTGGCATATATCATTGTTGAGTTTAAAAAGAGCCTGGAGTGGCTCAATGCAACAAGGTCTCAAAAAGCTAAAGTATGAGGCGAGAGACGATCGTATCGAAGATACGACGCAAACATTTTTATAAATTTACTTATAAATTATTTTACGTGTTATAATCACTAATATACACAATTTCAAGATTATAAATGTTAAACACATGTTGATGAAGAAGATTATTAATAACAAACACGAGTTAGCCGGCTTCTACATTTTTCATATGCTACATCAGACATCTGTTACATGTTCAGACACTATCACTCCACAAAAGCACATCTTTGGTTGATTCATTGATCTCCGTCCTAATTATAAAAATGTCCCCAAATCTCTCATTTTCCAGCTTTAGACTGTAAGTCGTGTTGGTTTATTAAACAACATTATGTTTATTTAAGTCTTCAAGTCAATAAGGGAGTTAGTGATTCATTTGAGTTAGTTAATTATGACGTTTGAGATCTATGTTTCATTACATCTAAACCTGAGTTTCATTATTTTGTAACAATTGTGAATGATCGCTCTCGTATGACTTGACTTTATTTGATGAAAAAGTCATTCCGAGTTATTCACACACTTATTTACCTTTTGTGGTGTGATTAAAACTCAGTTTGGTATGTTTGTAAAAACTTTGCAAAATGACAATGTTAGGGAAAATGATGCACAAAAACATTCTTCACCAATCATCTTTTGTAGACACACCTTTTCATAATGGAGCAGTTGAATGGAAAAATGCACACCCAGTTGAAACCACAAGAGCCTTGTTATTTGTTGTGAAAGTTCTTGAACACTTTAGGCTGATGTTGTCTCTTGTGCTTGTTTTCTCATTAATCGCATGTCGTCTTTGGTTGTTTGTAGTATGTCTTCTTTTAATATCCTTTTTCCATCCCCATCATTATTTCTAATTGAGCCTAAAGTTTTTTCTTGTACTTGTTTTATTTGGGACGTTCATTCTCAAATTACTAAATTAGATTAAAAACCTTTAAACTGACTTGTGGGTTATTCTAGCTTGCAAAATAAGCATCAAGACCAGGGATTGTGTATGGTGATCATGGTTATAGTAGGATCAAATATTTCACAAATACTAATTGGGTAGGGACAAACAAAGATCGTAGATCTACCACCGAATGTTATGTTTTTGTTGGAGAATTTGATTTCATGGACAAACAAGAAACAAGTTGTTTCGAGATCTAATGTTGAGTCTAAATATAAAGCTAAGACTAATAACTACATGCGAGGCGTTGTGGGTAAAAGAATTTATAAATAAAGTTGGATTTAAGGTCTTTATGCCAGCCAAATTGTGGTGTGATAATCAAACTGCATACTGCATCTAATCTAGTCTTCCATGAATGAACCAAACACAAGAGATTGATTGTCACTTTATTTGTGGAATATTCAAAAGGGACTGAAGACCATCTTGAAGATATATTCACTAAAGCTCTTAATGGTGCTCAAGCTTATCATCTTTGTAACAAGTAGGGTTAATTAATATCTTGATGGATTTATATACTGAAAGCATTATGATTGGTATATTACTAACATGGTTTGTGGTTAATATACTGGGAATCATTATTGTTGTATTATCATCTCTTGTCTGAATTAACAAACATGTATCGCAAGCGACTCTATTCTTTTATCTCGTCGATAGAGAGATTATACGGTGTGTTGTAGATCACGGAAGATCGTATGGATTTCTCGACCTAGCGAGACATAAAAAGTTATCATAGCTAAGACAATGCTAGAACAGACTGTCGGTTTAGTCTGCAGCACAGTCAGTGATTAGTAGCTTATCTTGGTCACTAGATGTGTTGGTACGTTTGGTATGACCTAACTGAGATCAATTCTTTGATTTGACATTAAAAGAGTCTTGATCTCGATGGCTTGATGAGATCTGAAGCCTAATGAAGGTTCAAGAGGTATACACAAGTTTGTGTATCACTTTGAGATACTATGATGGAGAGTCTTACACGTACTTGTATATCTGTATCTTGGGAGGTAGCAGCTTGTGTATGACTTTTAGTTCTTTGATTAGGTAACCATATCCAGTATAGGATGGTGACTTCCCTAAGAAGCTAAAAAAGGTTTACTATGTGGAAGTCCTGCAGGTTGATTAAGTTCAAGCATAAGAGAAAAGGAATTGAGTGGTACTACTTATGAATAAAAGATGTTAATTAATTTCTAGGCTTGTCAAAACCTAAATTAATTAATGATTGTCTGTAACCTTAAATATGGGGATATACCGAGCTCGTGCAACCCGTTCCTCATAATGTGGTAGCAAAGAGGTAGGACAATATTGATTCTCTAGTGGCATTAATCAATATTAATTAACTAATTAATTATATTCTGATTTGAATATAGGAATTAATTAAATTAATAGGTCTTCTTTGCTATTTGCATACTTATCCTTGGTCTGGCCCATGCAAATCTCAAGCCCATTAGAGATCAGAATTTATCAGATCTTAATGCACTACAAGATCATAAGTTGACAAGCAGCAAATTAGAGATTTCGGAGCTGCAGTTGTTGACTAGATTAGAGAAAGAGAGAAAGGGAAGGAAATTCTGCTTTTCGATAAGCACAAAATCCGGAGAGAATCTTCATCAGATATCCGGATTGGAGCAAAGGATACAGGTCAGAAGATCAAATCTAAAGGATCTTCTTTCTCTCTCTTCCTCTTATTTTCGATTTTATCTTAGATAAAATCAGAGGTTTAATTCTGATCTTTCCAGGATTGAATCTTACTGCGCAAGAAGAATTAAAAAATCAAATCCCTACGCAACAACTCAGAGATTATAAACATCCAGGTATTCCGCAATCTTTCTTATGCATTCAATAGGAGCATGCTAGGTCTATCATAGACATAGCAATTAGTTTTTATGATATCCAATAATCGGCCTTGGCAATCGGATTATGCAATTAATTTTGCTGGTAAAAATCCCTTCATATCTATGCTCTAACCAGAGGGGGAGTGTTAAGATATATGTGAATATATCTTATTGATATCTTCTAGATTTTATTTTCCTTTTCCTTTATAGATTATATTTTCCATACTTATATAAATTAGTGCATTGATTTAATTAATAATACACAATTGAATTTTCCTAACATGTTTTTCTCATTTATCGATAACAACATTGATAGTGCTCAAGTTGATTATCTTTACAACAAGTTGAGCAGTATTTACATTTATGCTCCACCTTGAGATAAGTGTTTATGTAAGTAAGAGTATATAGAGTATCAATTGTGTAGCCTTTAATTATGCGGTCTACTACTTAGAAGATTGCCTTGTATATATATGATGAATTAGATATGGAAAACTTCACATGTGTCTTGTTCCATTCATCGTTTAAAAAACCCCTCCAAATACTTTATTATAAAATAATATTCCCTACATGATGTAACATAATTTTTTAAAGAAATCAGAGACCATACCTTTTTCTCTGCTGGTGAATCATCCAAAAAGAAGAAACATGATTTCCACAAGCCATATCCAAAATAGGAACGGGGTCCTGATAACAAAGTTAGGAAGAGACTCAAAGATGACATTCATAAATTTCTGTAACAAACATTGACATTCCGACAGAACACATGCTTGCACATGCAGGTACACATATCCAGAGACAAAGAGTTACCTTTTCCATAACCCATCCACACTCAAGAAGAAGTATTATATATATTGGGTTCCGGATATCAGCAGAGTATATTTGTACGATTCCCCTCGGTGATACAGAACCATGTTGTCTCTCTACATTTTTACAGTCTCGCGGCCTTTCCCAAATTTTGAATTGAGCAGAACATGGAAGTCTGTTCTCCAACCTCAGTGGTGCGCTGGCTGATACTTTCCAATCATAAACAGGAGCATTAAGATCTGACTGAAGAACTGTAGCATCTGTGCCTACAGAGAGCCAAAATATTCCACCATTAGACCCTGGGCAACACCAAAGGAGATCCTTCTTCTCTAAATGATCCAGCCTCAATGGAGAAATTTGGGTCTTATTCACATGCTTGAGGGTACTTTGACGAGAAAGTGAAGCTTGGTCGACTGATGAAGAATCATTTTCAACTGACACTGGACGGCCCCAAGCATAGGAAATTTGAGATTGATCACTCAGAGGACGAATTTGTATACACTGGTTAGAATCTTTGGCCATGCTTCTCCAGGGTAAAATTGCAGAGCCACCTGGACATATAGGGATATCAATGAAGTTTTGGTTTTTGATGGCCTGCTCATCAACTTCTTGCCTTGTACGAGTCCATCTCCTTCGACGAACAGCATCAAGGGATGATTTTGTTCCCGACTTGGGAGAACCAGGAGGCCATTTTAAACTTTGATAGTCAAGCCCATAAGCCCAACCATCTGCATCAACCGACTGAGATTTATCAACAGTCCATGATGAGGCCCATTTCCATCCAGGGGGGAGTGGAGGTTCGAAGAATTCCTACAGGAAAGCAAGAACGAGATTACAAAAACATATTGAGTTCAAATGAAATACAGATACCCAAACCATTAGAATTGTTAAAAGTAACTCACCATTGATGAGAGTGAAAAATCCCTATTACTCCAACGCCTTGGACCATTCTTACCATCATTATCCCAACCAAGTACTGGATAATGTTGCTGATTTTCAAAAATCTCTTCAACGACAATGTTACTTCTACTTTGTTTAGAAGAATCATGACCATAAATCACCGAAACATGGCATGTTGAAATATTCAGGGTGATATCAGAATCATTTATCACCGTCGCAAGACTCCTGATAATGGCATGCTTCTTGCCATTTCTCATGGACACCTCCAAAGCAACGAAATCATCTTTCAATTTCCTGGTAATCACTGATAGAGGAAGTGATGATCGAAAACCATCCCATGGACCTGCTGGGCCAAGTGCAACCCAGAAACCCATATCTCCATCTAAATCATTTGCACCACCTTGTTTATTGTTAAAATCAGAAACCATGCTCTTCTCAATGAAAGAAGTGGAAACCAAAAGGCAAGAAACAGAATGTATTCCTTTGATATTTTTGCCCTGAAAAAAGAATGGTCAAAAAGAAGGAAAAGGTACTGGAAAGTAAAAACATAAACCAAAAGGTGATAAATCCGGTCCACCTACCTTTTTATTAAGTGGATATGATGAAACACTTTGAACATCAGATGTTTGGTGGAGCATTTTAACAGAATCAACCTTTTTCAACATGCCCACACCATGTCCAACAGATATTGAACATCCACCCACAACCTTGCCTAGTATTGACCACAAAGGAGGTCTTAGCTCAACAGAAAAAAAAAAAAAAATATGGCAAGCATAACCCCAAATGCAGTATAATGATACATACTAAAGTAATTAGTATGCTATGTTATGCTGTCTGTATTAAATTACACACAATGAAAAGTAATAATTCTTTATTTCTTGCAGACAATTCTTTAAATAAAAAATGCTCTCACAGATAATTAAAAAAAGAAAAATACTAAAGTACAACTGGAACTTGATAACTAACACATTAAACTCCTTAACTTTATGTGCACTAGCATATTAATGAGCAACCAGTTGTAGGAAGTATATCAGGGTTCTATACAAGAACAGAAATTATATTGGTGATGTGTGCCAAATGCACACTTTTAACTTTGAAAGCAAATCCATAACTATGAATTACAAACAATATCAAACGAAATAGATCCAGTGATGGAGTTTCTAAAACAATAGCTGATACCTTTACCAGCTTTTGCAGCAAGATTTGTCACTTCCACTTCCAATTTAGCCATTCCCTACAATAGGTGCATTGATTCGATCCTTAATAACACAATATAGAGATTTCTTCCACTTATGTTTTCATTCAATATGTTTTGTTAACAAATTGGATACAACACGATCCACGCACACTCATTTTTCTGCTTCAATTCTTCCTAAGGTTAAATTAACTGCAAAAGGTTCAACATTCATACCTTTCTAGGAAATTCAAAGATGAAGAGTTCATTCCACTTAGCGGTGCCTTCGTTAAAAACATTCACTTTGGTAGTTACTGGCTTAACACATTTTGTTCTTGCACTTTGAGGAAAAACCTTTCGAGGATTAGCTTCCTGATTCTCCACGAGCAAGCTCAAAGAACAAAAATGTCGATGGCTATTTCCATCATCACGAAGAGGTAAACCCTGCAGTCAATTACAATTACAATGACAAAATCTCAACAATTCATTCACTTAAAAGAAAATAATATGATATGTCTACTAATAATTTAAGATAAATTACAACCTTTGCTTCAATTATTTGAATTCCAACATAGCACCGAGGTTCCCTTGATTCATCTGAAACATTTAGTCTGTCAGAATATCTTGGAGGTGGTATCGACAAAGTGGCATGGTCATTATCAGGTAATAAATTGATCTTATCAGAATTTTCCTCCATTTTTTTCAGGTATACATCACAACCGAGTTTATTTTCCACTATCACGGTCTGAAAATCATCTTCATCAAAAACCAGCTGCGCTGATTTTTGTACAGATACATTAGGACCAGCTGCGTCCTGCACAATTAAGCAGTAAGACATGCAAAAATACAACCAGAAGAGCACGTGCAGAGGTGAAATAGGGATCATCAGACCTCATACAATCTCATTGCTCTCTCTTGAAGTTCCTTATGCATTCGCCATGAAGCAGTGGCTTGGGCTAATGTATCGACATTCCCAGCACTAAGATTCACATTCAGTATAGTGGTAGCTTCAACTCGCATTCTTTTGGCTATGTTTAGATTGGTTTCATATGTTTCAAGCCTTCCAATAAGAAGGTTGATTATTTAGAGTAATCAGAGTGGTGATAATTCAAGTTTTATTCTAAACCGGAAACACTATATGAGATTCTACAGTTCTCACCTAAATTTTCCGTCAAATGGCTCAACAAGTGGCTCCCATGCCTCTAAATGGACATTAAAAGTTGAAGCCGCAAAAGAAGAAACCAATTCAGCATTCATTGCATCAAAGCGGCCATGACTTGCTAGCTTGATATTAGTAACTGTTGCATCAAACAGAGGAGTCATCTATAAAAAAAGGAAATACAAGATCCATTAGTCAGTGGAAGGAGAAATTATGAACATGTAAGAGGAAAATATAGATTCACAAGGTGTAGACCATTCCACAGAAGCTGTCCAAAATAGTCAGTGAAAAGCATCTTATTTTCATGTCAGCCGTCACATTTTCCCTTGTCTTTGGCTTCACTGGATCACCAATAGCAAATCCTAATCTGATAGATGGTTTCTTAAGGTCATAATGTGCAAGAAATGTGCAGGCCTGCAGAAGCAAATAAGTATATTACGGTGAAGGAGAAAATGCTCCAAGCGAATATACTGCACAGCCAGATTTTGCTGAGGGTATGAACAATAACTACCATAATAAAACAATTATTTTTAATCAAATAATAACCTGATTCTCAACTTTCCAAATGCTCCATACATTAGATCCTTTCGAACTTGATGATCTAGAAATAGGCACCTCAGCTATGCTAGCTTGGCTAACCAGATCAAGTCTTGGGCAGGAAACAGACTCAAGAGAGGGTGCTTCATTATTCAGTGTAACTAAACATCCCACAGCTGCATAACCAGGTGGGGCAATGGGGTACCAAAAGAAAGCTTCCTCAGAACCTTTCTTCCCAAAATGAGCAACTTTTGTAAATTGCACGGGTTTTGCAGAAATATCAGGGTCATCAGCTTTGAAAATGATGCCTAGTGGAGGAGGTTCCAAGCTGCAAAGCAGCATTTTCAAATGAGAAAATTAAGTAACAATAAAATGCATCTGTGAATACTGCCACTACGATACTCATAACATATAAGACTGCATAACAGACCTAACCTTTCAGTTATGCAATCGCCCAAAATGGCATATCCAAAGCGAGCAATAGGTCTCCATATGGAGAATGGTTGGTGAAGTTCTCCACCCCTATCCCACCATATTCGCTCAAAGTTTGGTGTTGACATGTGATACGTGCTTGGTTTGGAAATAGATCTTAAAACATCCCAGCCAGATGAGGTTGCACCTTGGTTACTCGACCGGAGGGTTGTTTCTTGTTGACTATTAAAATCCAAGAAAGAATCAATAGATGAAGATTGCCGCTGGCTAGAGTTCCACAGGAGAAGATGATTCAGGTCAAAGCAATAGTCCACGGAAGGACAATCAGCAGATGGATGGGCATAAAATGACCCGAGACAATTTTCTAGTCGCCATATGCTAAATCCGGACTCAAACAGAGGATTGGCAGAGGAGCTGTGTAGACATTCTAAAACTGTTGTTGATGTAACCAGATCAGAACGAACACAGTGAACAATATGATTTGGAGGGGGTTGACTTCCAACATGTGCAACACACCCTAATGCCAAGTAACCAGGAGGGGATATAGGTAGCCATAGAGAGCAGTCATTATCAGTTTTTGAGGGCTCTTCACCAAACTGATGGTCCTGAATGCTTGAAAATGAACCAATGAGCTTAAAACCAAGGGGCTTTCGTACACGGTCATATGCATTACTCACTGCCAGGACTGACTGGGAAGGAGGACTTGGCCTACACAGCATGAAACACACAATGAATGTAGATAGCAAGATAGCCCAGGCCAAGGGAGGACCTGAGAGCTACAAATAATGTATTGACGAGGATAGCTAGACAAAGCCACAGGGAGAATAATTTGCACAAGCAGAAAAACGTGTAGAAAACGAAAAGAGTTGCATAAAGAGCTAATATTTGACATAGTTTAACATACATGAGAACTTCTGTAGATTTAAGATGAGTAATATCACAGAACTTCTAGTACATGGCCAACAAATATGAGAGTTGTGTTCCAATAGTACATGGCAAACAATGTAACTAGTTCCAGGAGGATGAGGAAAAGAGAGGGAGGAGGCAGAAAAGCAACAGAAAGTTTAGTATGCGGAAAAGCTTTCATTAAGTGGTAGATAAAATCATGCAAACTGCAGTTGAAATAGCATGATACTACAAATTGAAGCTCTCATTAGGTTCATCATAAAGTATTTGACAAGTACCACAAAGGTGAGGACATTATCATAAAACTAGAGGTTGAGAGTAGGGAATACCACATCACTATTAAAATGAAAAGTTCAATGTAAGAGAAGATTTCCATTAAAATAAATAGATAGGTTATTTTATGGATTTCCAAAAGGAGAAAAGGGAGGTATACATTTAGAGGGTTTTGCTTCGAGCAGTAACCTATACATATAAATAACATAGCTACGATGGATTAACAACTTTGAGCTTGTTGGATCATGCAATCCCTCATAAACTCAATCCTGTGTATTCATAGATCAGAGTTGCTATAAATCATCCATAAATCGAGTTTGAGAGAGTACAGGGTTTGAATAGAAATAAGCATCCTCAGAACTATAATCACCTCATGGGGACAGCTAAAAAATTATAATCAGCATTCTGGTTAAAAAATACAAAGACTGCAAGTCACTTGTGCAAACTCAACGAGCATGCAAGCAGGTAATCATAACCACGGAAATGATTTTTTGTTAAGATTTCCCAGACTGAGGTGGGAGGAAAAAGATGAACACAGAGACCAATAGATCCTCCAGCAAGCCAAAACATTATATGCAAAACAACTGTGAATCTTAATCACAATATGTATTTGAGAAATACCTTGATGTCACATTATCACCCAAAACAACATAGTTGGATGGAGCTCGAGGCCTCCAAAAAGTCAGATTGCTGATACACCCATTCTCTATGAACAAATAAATACAAGATATTATCATGTAAATGAGACTTCATAACCGGGGGGAAATCTGGGTTTTTTTCTCGTCTTTGTTTTCCTTTTCCATTGCCATGGAAGAAGAAAGTACACAACAAGAAAACCCAAATAAGACCATTATAATTTATTACAAATAGAAACAATAAGAATTATAAAGAAATACTAGAAATAATATCAGATGACAGAAAAACACCTTTTGGGGACACCCATATTCGGTCAAAATTTGTACAAGGGGCCAGGGGATCAGTGTTTCCAAATTGCATCATAGAAGAAGCTTGACTTTGAAGATCAAGTAAAAGGGAAATAACACCCAGAGAGAGATGAGCATATATGTCAGTGGACATTAATGATATGTTTACTTTTCCTTTTGTTGAAGTATATCCCCCAGACACATCCACAGGATCAAGAACAGAAAGCCCAGAACCAGCCTCTACAGTTAAATCCTTCATTAAGCCCCTTATCCAAGTGTCATCATCTTTTGTAGCAAACCTGCCAAAAAATGAACGAAGAAATATTCCTTATACTATAGCATCGAAAAGCATTCATTAATAAACAAGACAATAATTTTAAACCAAAATAGATTCACACCCATTGTTACTGTAGAAAAAATCTAATGAACAGTCAGAAGAACAGTTTCAAAATGCAGAAAACAGCAATTATATCCTAAAAAAGTGATCCAGCAAATTCCACCCATAACATGATTTCTGAAATATCATGAATTTCCCTTAGGAGTTTCTTCTCTACGTAGGTATGGGACTAACACTCACATGACGCTAAAGTCTGCTTTTGCACGAAGAAGCTTTTCGCCATGTGAAGTATCATCTAGGAAGGATTTACTGCTGTCGTAAAAGATGAATTCAGGAGAAACAACCTGATAAGAAGATGAAGAATACGGATGTAGATAAGATAACTTGGACATGAAATGAAATAGACTCCAACAAGATAGCACAATAGGATAAGTTAAACAGGAATTGTGAGAATGAGCATTGATTTTGTTTCGTATTATGACACTTTTTTGGTCATGAAAATGACATTTTCATAGATACATGCTCCCCACTGCAGGTATTGCATGTGAGAACATACAGAATTAAAAGATAAATTTAGAATAAAAAATTTAGTCTCCGGAGGTTTTCTACCTGGGCTTCGTAACTGAGACTTGATGCTGCGGCTGATTCGTATTGAACTGTCCCAGAATTGTGTGATGAGTGTAATAACTCTTCCAAATTATTTGAGTCTAGACAGTTTCCATCTAGAGAATATTCGTCTAGAAAAGAGATTTCAACTCCATCTTCTGGAGAAACTGAGTAGGAGCTATCATTGCTTAAATATGTATACTTTCCCAACAGTAAGCCATTCTAGAAAATAAATAAACAGAAATAACAATGTCAGACCACAGAAAGTTCGTTGTGCTTCCTAGCTGGGATTCAACAAGACAATAGAAAAGCAAATATAAATAAGAGTAATTCCTCTAAAGGAAAGCACAGGCGATGTTGCAGATACCAGAACAGGGTTAACACTAGAAAGCCAGCACACTTGAGCCTATCTTTAACAGTAAATAATATTTTTTTATCCAAATATGAATGAGTTCATAAAATTCAACGACAATATTCCAAGGTAGTAGAAAATATTAAATTTTTTGTAGAGGACGAGAGGTAAAAAATTGAATAATCCTCCATTCCAACATGAAGAGAGAATTACTTCCAACTGTCTATCATTTGTTCTTTCAGGGTAGTGGTCAGTTTCCTTTCAGCTAAGTTTCCTAAGGTCAGTCACCATATCACGCATTTCCTCACCTTATCAGTCAATTTTCTGATTTACTTCCAAAATCAATGGGATACTATAATGTAATAATTCATTCTTAAAAAATCAGAAGTACAATAATCTCTATTTTATGGTACCAGTGCTTGAACAAGTTGCCATTATAACTAACAAAAATTAGACAAGATAATGACAGACTGAGGAGATTAGAAATAGTAAGATTACCTCAAATTTTATGTTCATGAACCTTAAGTGCTTTCCTCGCCCAATAATAATAATAGGCTGAAGTGGGAAAACATGTGACTCTTCCTCTTCTTTCCCACCAGAAAGACATATAGTTTTACCACAGCCATCATATGTATAATCATCAATCCCAACAGCATCCACTACAAGTTGTCGACCTGGAGATAACTGCACTACATCTTCAGTTTGTTTATAGAATGGAGCAGAAAGAACTATGGTGTTCTTCTTAGCAATTGGGTCGTTCTTGCGATCCATCATCTCATCCCTGCCAGTTATGGTGACCAATGCTGGCACGAAAAACTCACACACAGCCAGAAGAAAATCTGGAACAACAAGAACACGAGGCTGCTGCACACGAACTACAAATGATTGCGATGAGAGTCGCCATCTTCCATCCATTAAGAACATTGTTGAATTTGGTAAATCATCATGGTGTCCTGGAGGCAACTGTTTTGGGATATCAGTGCACGAACCAAGCATCAACCTCATTTCAGCCTTCGTATTGTGGCGGTTATCTAAAATTGAAAATCTAGGTAAAGTAACATATATGTCTGCTTCTGATAATGATGTCATCCGGAAAGACACCCAGAGACCTTCAAGCTGCAGGATAAATTCAGAAGCAGCAAGATTGAGCATACTCTAAATAAAAAACACAGAAAAAAAACATAACACACTGAAGAAACAATCAATAGTTAAACTCACAATGACATGAGCCAGAGGCAACTCCTTATCAGCCCCATAGCACAGCTCTAGCAACGCATGGTCCAATTCAACATCCATTATTGTAACAGTACGTGACAAAAGGACCTGTCTATTCATGTTCACCTTGTCAGCCAGCAATTTTATTGTGTCCTTGGCAGAGGAATTTCTGTTGCGAAAACTAGGAGGAAGGTTTGGCTGTTCACTCAAGTTCATAACGGCACAATTAAGAATGAGATTATATTCTTTATCAGACATCACAGCATGCAAAGAACCAACCTGTTCCACAAGGAGAGGATAATAGTCTCAATGCAAATGAAAAGGTGGGGCTATCTCAAGTTGAAATATTGCGTCTAAAGCCACTCCAACAAAATGCAATAAAAAGGATATATATAATTATAGGTATGGACAAATACCTCATTTAACTAATTTCGATAATCTAAACATATATAACCAACCCCCCAGGGCATATCAAAGAAATAAGTAATAGTATACTCTCCTCAACTTAAACCCAAGTTTCTTGTACATCCTAAAATTGAGAACAAATCACATAAAAATAAGCCCTAAACTATTCAATTCAGGAACCCTTCTAATTGAAATTGATTTAGATCTAGAAAACTAGTGGATGAAGCTAACTGCCCAACTTTCAAGAGAGCACACCTCAAAAAAATAATATTCAGGGGAGAGGAGAGCCCTAATATTAAATGCAATTAGCAAGAAACCAAAAAAAGTTCAGCTTACTAAAATGACCAACTCCAATGATATTGCAATGGTTTTTTATTTCCAGGTGCATATTCAACATATTTAAGATCAAAATTCCTCACCCCATGAATTTCATCACGAGATATAATAAAACTCACAGTTTGAATAAGCAACAAATAAACAAATCAAATGAAAAAACCCAAATTAAATGATATAAATTGCAAGGAACTACTGGACTTGTTGGTAGTTAACATGGGTTGGTGTAAATAGCGTGTAAAGAAATGGGAAACAGAAAGCTCTTAATCATATAATATTCCATGAAGAACAAAATGACAACATAAACTAAGGACAGAAAATGGTTACACAAACAGATTACTTTAACTTCCACAGCAAACGTTGGGACTTTGCGAAAAACATCTCTTAAACTGCGCCTCACAGAAAGACGAACTTCTCTTCCTTCCCTTATCATTGGTATGCCTATGGACCCGTCAATTCCAACAGCCATATTTAAACCCAAGACCTGTATAGATAAGAACGGAATCATAGGTAGTAATCAAAACAAAAATCTAATAATTTGGGTAGATGTATTTACCTCTGCATCAAGGACATCAAGATGGACAGCAGAAGGATCTTTCTCAGGATATCCATGCCAAATGGCGGTATTTCTTATCCGCAGAAGTCCAAGATCAAGTTGAATGAAGCTGTGCGACAGACACTTAACTAACATATTCACTCAAGAAACAGGAGTACATTTATTCAATCAAGAATAATTCTCAACAAGTCTCTTAACTTCTCGGAAGAAAAGAACATTCAAATTCAATCCAAAATTGTGAAGACATAAGAATTATTAGCCAACATATTATGAAGGTATGAAGATAAATTGCAAGCATATTGAAATAGCAACATCAGATTTACATCGCACTTGAATGTAAAAATAAAATATGAGAGTTCATGCATGGAAACAAAAAAATTTCGTGGAAGCTGAAATACTTTGAAGTTATGTTGGAAGTAGGTGGCAAAAAAAGGTATAGAAGAAGAAAGTGCTAATCTAGATTAAAAGACTAGGAGAGGAAAAAGATATTTTTTTTGGTCGACTCATAAAAAGCCCATCATGCTTCAACAAAAAAAAATGTAGAATAATGAGAAAATAAAGGTGTCAAAGGTAACTATAAAAACCACAGGCATACAGAAACAATAATAGATATAATACAGATCACCACTACCTCCACACTGGACAATGGATTCTAATCGTTTAAAAAACCAGACAACATAACACTGTGCTAGAAGAAGTTAACCAACTATCATGAAAGGTTATCATTTTTTGTACCATAGTCCAACATAGAGTGGAAATAGCAAATAATAATAAAAAAAGGACAGTTGGAAAACTAACTCTTTGCTTAGTGAGTTCCTTGGAACTACAATGATTGGACTGTCCAATGAAAGGTCGAGTTTTATGGCAGGTGCTCCATCTACCTCATATTTCTGAATCAGCCTCTCAATTCCAGCTACTTTATCAAAAAGTTGTATTGCATCTTCAGCTTTAGGAGGAGCAAGTTCCATTAGGTAAGTCGTTATCTGCAAATGCACATTCATAAGATATATAAAATGCCAGAAACAAGAAAGACTTGACTTACTAATGAATTGGCCTTTTTCTTTTCCGTTTTATTCTGTGTAGATCATAGTCCGACTTAATCAGGGTTAGGACCGAAAATTTTTGAACCTAGAAGCAAGCGGGATAAAAGGGCTGGGCTCGCTGGTTCATGGGCCAGCCTGTCGGTCCAACATTTTTCACAAAAAATTCAATTTTTTTCTTCATAAATAGTAATATTATTATTTTTCAGAAATACTCCCTCTGTCCCGCCAGATTAGTCCATATTTCCATTTCCGTCTGTCCCACTAGATTAGTCCACTTTCCTAAAATGGAAAAAAATCTCCTCACATCAATAAAATATTAATTCCACAACACTCACAAATATTGGTTACTGTGCCGAAACCAAAGTGGACTAATCTAATGGGACGGAGGGTGTATAAATATTGATTCTTTCATAATATAATTACAGAAAACTAGGTCGCATATTCAAATATATGTTCATATATATATATAGGACAGTGTTCAGGTGAGAAATGTCGTTAGCATGAGAAATGAGAAATACTACATTTTAACATCAAAATCATGCATTAAGATTTTTTTTCATTTTATCTTCAATTCATTTTTATCTTTGATTTCCTTCTTTGTATTTTTAGATCGTCATTTTATCTAAAAAATTGTTCACTTTAATCTTGAGTTTTGTTCATTTTATCTTAAATTTAGTTCATTGTTCATTCTCAAATTCGCATGGTAACAACATTTTTCATATGATCACTTCCCTATATATACCTTAAACTTTTAACTACTACTTAAAATTTTGAAGAAAAACTACATTAATTAAATAATGATGATACATGAGTGTATGGAATCTAGTTTTATAAATATATGAACTTACAGAGTTTTTTAGTAAAAATTAAACACTTTTTAAGTAAAAACCTTTTCAGACAATTTGTTTAAAAAAGTTGCGAGACTGGATGCATTAGTTTATGTTACAGTTGATTATATATAACTATTACTACTATTATCCTATGTATCTCTATACCATAAGTCAATAACATCGAACATGGTATATGTAGGACCCCAACCCTAGACATAAAAAACCCAAATACTCAAAATAGGATTTTGAAAATAACAAAAACCCACCCATTCTGTCTTTCCACTGCAACAATCATCCCACCCACCCAACCCAGCTTGCTTTGCCGACTGCCAATACACCCTCCGGCAACCCTCCATGACCTCACCTAGGCACGTAATTTCGGCTAGTCTGACGGGTTTTGGGCTATTCAGTCTGAATCGGTTTGGCAAAAAACCTTGACCTAACTCTAGTCCTTCGGTTTTCGGGCTAATCCATTTGACTAGTGAATTTACAATTTTTTTTTATATATAAAAAAATTTATGTCATTAAAAACATTTTCCTCTCTCTTTTAATATTCTTAATAATAAAAAAAATTTGAGGTCACCTTGTGTAACATATTGCTAGAGATTGGAGTTGCATTTGCAGTTAGGTTGACTTCTCCTCTGGGGATTTTTCATCCCTTCGCACTTATTGTGTTTCTAATAAATTATGTTTCTTATCAATCACAAAAAAAGTAATCAAAACAACAATGTGAATTTACAACACTGAAGAATTTAAGGATTTTTCTGCAAATGACATTATTAGAGATTAAAAGATTAATGTTTTAGAATAAAGCTTCCATTTTCTTTGACTGTGGGAGGACATAGAGTATCCTTTTTGCACACATTATCCTTAGTTCTATTAAATCACTAACATTTGTTTCTTGTAAATAAAAGATAAAATCAGATTATGACACGTAATCAGACCATTGTATATGGGATCAAAGAGGAAGATTTCAAAACCAAAATAATACCTCTAGGATGAATCTGTAAAGGAAAATAATGCGAACAGCAGAAAGCCGGCAACTCAAACTGAAGTCATATCCTTCATAATCATCATCTCCAACACTATAAGAAATGAAGGTAAACTGAAAAGAGGCAAGAAAGCAAACAACTTTAGACTGAATCATAAAGAAAGTAAACATCTCTTCAATGAACACATTTATGCACCTGTATAAGGGATTCAGCTTCCTGGTTGCGCAAATCACAAAGCCATCCCCACATGTGATCAGACCCAAGTGATAGGTCACACAACCTCAAGTTTCCTAAAGTTCCATCTATAGAAAGTGAACTTGGATGTACCTTAAATCAAAGGAAGAATAATTTGTAATTATTAGTCATGTCATGTCATGGGAAGTAAACACTGCATTACAAGATCCCACTAAAAGCACTAATATGTATATTTCAAACGTTCAGAAGTTGTTTCTAAATACCTTAAAATCAAGAAGGAAATTTTCTTGCACGAACATAGCCAGTTGAGAACCATCCTCTTTATTGAGAAACATAGTGACACTATCAACATTCATGTTCAAATGGAAAACAACCCGACCTTTTCCATAACCCAGTAATCCTTTAATGGATGGCACAAGCTCTCCCTCATTATCTTTCTCTCCCAGAGGTCCATCAGCTGGATTTCCTATGTCTTTACCGCTTGCACCACTATTTACTGAGCTCATATCAACACCAAAGTTAATTAAAGCAACAAGAGTGGGTCGGTTGCAATAAAATTCCAGCTTTGACATTTCAACACTCATCTGAAAAGTTCACAGCATAATTCATAAACAAATATAGCAATAACTTTAACAAAGTATCTTACTCTTGTTTTCTATCAGAATTCTTCTTGAGGATGTTACCTGTGTATCTACGCCATCATATTCCGGAGAACCAGGATTCCTCCTCAAGAATTTGACAGATACAAAATCAGAATCATCAGAGCCCATGGCCTCATAGAAAACATCACCAGGAACAATATTTGCATTAGATAAATCCATCTCAAGGATATCAGTTTCAGCATTGTCTGGCAAACTCGTAAAATCAGACAGTGCATCATTGAAGACATCATCCTCTTCAACTGTTGCTGCCAGCATGTTCTTACCCTGTTGTTCTAAATCAAGGTTGCTACATGGATGCTGATCCATAGTAACTGAACAAGCTAAATACTGAGAATTTGCATATCGAGAATCCTGATGTTTATCCATAATTTTCAATGAATTCAGCTTCACTTTCATCATTAAATCACTTGCACAACTCGATAGGTGCATCTAAGAAAACCAGATATTAAAATGTCAATGACATGTAAGAAATTGTCCCCAGCAGAAGAAATATCATAATGTACATAGAAGATAGAAAATCTAAAACATACAACATTAGAGGAATTTAGTAGTTAGCCCTATATGTACCCAACAAGTTCCCAAATAAAAATGTGCAAATTTACCATAAAATACAGTCCACTTTGGTTCTTTGATAAAAATAATTATAAGAATAACAGGGTAGCGAAAACAATATTCCTAAGGTTTTGAAAGCTATTTTGCAAGTCAGTGAAAAAAATTTATTGCGGGACTCAGCTGTGGAAGTATGTCAGAAGATAATCTCAATGTCCAGTCCACTCACCAACTGAAAACTTAAGTCGAGTTTCAGTAATAAGGATCTGACAATTGGTCAGATAGAACATTAGATACGAATTTACTAACATCTAGCAAACGATGATGAACCAAAAAAAAATTGGTTCAGAGAAGGCAATGTCACTGATAGGAATACTCTCTGGAAAGAAGGCTAAGCGAGACTGCCACCTGGCAGGTCCTGAAGATTATTCCCACGAGCGACTAAGGGGATGCAGAATTAATGGTCTAAGTAGTTTAGGAAAGTTCACGTCACTCACATTAAAGGAAAGGGCTTCCAGTATAAAGAATAATTAGCTCTGCGGCTATCCCTGGTTAAGCAAACCAAATTATGTACTAACCTTTCCTCCACCAGCAAGAAGTTCAAGAATGAGTTTTTCTTGTTCCCTCTCATGCTCCTCACTTTCAAACTGAATAAAGGAAACATAATAGTCTTAGATTGCGGAATAAGTGGTAAATTGAGTTGTTAGAACTTAGATGTTAACGTACTGAGACGTATTGCAGAAAAGTAGTAATAGTAGTTGTATTAATGATCAAGACAATGCACCTACTTATACAAGTGGGGCAAATCTAATCTAAGGGGGAAAAGGAAAAATATAATCTAAAAAATATCACAAAGATATATTATCTTTAATAATCAAAAAGATATCACAAAGATATATTAACATATATCTTTAACATAAGTATTAGAAGCAATGACAAAATTATATAACAACATCTAGAAACAGATATCCCTTGTATTCTGACCTTTCCATATAGTGACACTTTCGTTTCTACCACAGTTCCATTGACGACGACATCAGCTGCTTTTGCATTACTTGTCCGAGATTCACCAAAATCAGCGAGCTCATCCCTCAGGCCATCAAGTATATCAACAGAAGGAGGAACCTTCATCCAAATAATAAAAAGCAAAACTAAATAACAAACATTCCTTCACAGAGAGAAGATAGAAAAAAAACAGATGATTTCACATCTTACAGAAGCTCGATATGTACATTGCACAAGTTCTCTTAACCAAGTTGACTTTTCCTCTTTGTTAGGAAATTCTACTATCAGGGCACTAGAAGACTCCAGAGCCTAGTTTGCATAAGAAAAATAGATTATGCAAGGCAGTTTCATAATGGCAAATAAATACATGTAAAAGATTTATAGCAGATAGAGTCCAGAGTGCTTTTGTGATAATGCAATTCACTATATCAAAATATTTAATCATTATTCTATGTAATATTAAAATTTATTTGCGGTACACTATTAGTATAAAAAAATATTTATTATGTTTTTTATATTACTTATGTCATATTGACAAAGAGGGGCGAGGATAGATCAAGCAAGCTCCCGAAAAAAACTCAAAACCGGCTACATATTAATCGAGTTGATCTTGATTTGAGCTTCAACAAGCTCGACTCAATAGGCTCGCGAGCCTTGCCGAGCTCGAGCTTAATATAAATAATTTAAACTTTTAATAAAAATTAAAAAAATCGAGCTCGATTGAGCCGAGTCAAGCTTGACGAGCTTAACACCAATTTAAGCTTGAAAACTTGAGCTCAATCGAGTCGAACTCGAGCTTGACTCATGATGACCCCTATCGGAAAAGTATAGCAGAGCCTCCACGACACCATGATCCCACATCCGCCGCCACTGATCCCTACTTTATTTAATATTTTTTTAAAAAGAAAAACTTAAGGGTTCATAAGGATCTTCTTGAACAATGCACTGTCTTAACTCAATTTCATATTCCTACCCCATTCTTTTGTGCCGAGTGCTTTGTCATTAACTCAAAACACTGTTATCTCTACCCTAACTCATGATTTTCACCAATTTCTTATAAGAAACAACATTTATTATAAAAATAACATGTAGAAATTATAAAGGGATAATCCACGAAGGTAAAATCAACCTAAATAAACATATGACTGTAATCTTCTAGTGGTATCTTACTAAGAGAAAGTATGTTAAAATGTATGTGATTCAAGGCCCACCAAGCATCTAAACGTAACTATAGTGGCACACATCGTCAAAGTAATATTCTTTATCCTAGAAGCTTCTCTTTTCTTTTTAGGGGTGTGCAACAACCTGAACCGAAAACATCGACTGAACCATTGAAATACGGATGATTTCGTTGTCGGTTCCCAAAAATGAAAACCAAACTCAATTTGGTCGGTTGTCAGTTTTTTACTACTTTCCGACCTAACAACCGAACCAACCAACCGAATACTATTTAACAAATTAAATAATATATATTCAATAAAACATTAAAACCTAAAATCTAATCCCGTTACCCTGAAATCAGAATCCCCTCCCAACAGCAGTAGACCTCCGGCACTCGGCAGGCCTCCACTGTCGGCAGCCCCAACTCCACCGACGAGAAGAATGCAGCACAGACCTCCCCTTCATTCATTGTCGCCATTCGCCAGTCTCTGCGGCACCGACCGTCTTCGTGGCGCCATTGAGAACTACCTCCGAGGTAGACTATTTTACATAGTAGTAGACTATTTTACATAGTATTCATTTCATTTGCCCTTATTGAGTCTTTTGTCTATTTTTCTTGTTCAAGGTCATTTTTGTAGGAAACTGAGAAAAGAATGTTAGGCTAAATGAATAAGTAGTTATTTTTTTCATATTTCTCTTTCTAGACATTTTCATAAAAATAAGACTCGACCCAAAAAGTGTTAAAATTTTGAAGAAACAGGATCCTCGTTGGTTGAAACCAAACAACCACACTCGAACCAAACAATCGGTTAGGTTCCCAGGTAAGTTTTGCAAAAGGGTTCGGTTAATTCGGTTCCGCCCAGTTTGGTCAGTTTTGAAACAAACCGATCAAAAGTTCAGCACTAGACTTCTTTTCTAAGCATAAAGATCAACATAGTGCTAGTACAAGGATGTTGCACAACAAATGGACCTAGCTGTTTAATAGACAGAGAAATAATATTAAGAAAAATAAAGAAAATGTAATATAAAGAAGTGGCCTATGTCAAGAAAATACAATATCTGCATTGAACCATATTTGCCTATTTAAAGTTAAGGACAAGTGAAGTATGCAGCATATCACTATAAATCCATGGAATTCATGAAGTCACACTCTTTTCACACCAGGCCATACATCATTTTTGAATGATACATACAATAAGCCATTGAACTGATAGAGACGGAGAGAATCGGCCTTGGAGAGTTTTCAACCGAGGGCCCAGGAACGTGATTAATTATTAATAATTGTTATTTTGGTTTAAGTCATTTACGTTTTTGTTTTATGTTTTATGTTTGGGTCAAAGGCTGCTTTGCACGGGCTTCATACCTGCATGGGCCTTTAGGGTTTCTTGTTCTCTTTATATTCTGTTTTGAGTCAGCCCTGGGGGCATTCGTGAACTTGGTTATTTTGGTGGCCTCAGTTTGAGGATTATTGAATAAAGGGCGTATCACCTTCTACTTCCATCAATTTGGTGCGGTGAACGTGGAAGCAATGGTGAGTACGAGGGCCTCTGGCGATGCAGATACGCGTTTGGATAAGATGGAAAAGGTGATGGAGGAATTGGCGACTTCTGCCAGGGAGCAGCGAGAGAGAATGGCACGCTTGGAGGAGATGATGCTGCAGTTGCAGATAGGGCAGATGAGCACGACCAAGGCTGGCGATGCTAACCCACAAACATCCGAAACTAGGGTTGAGGAATCTGCATCAGCTGATTCGCTGTTGAAGGCACAGGGGGCGACGACGTTTGTGCAAGGGCCGAGAATGGATCTACCAAGTTTTGATGGAACCGATGCGCGGGCTTGGTTAACGAGAGCCGATCAATACTTTCTGGTGAATAAAATACCTAAAGAGCAGAGACTGGATATAGCCATGATCGCCATGTCGGGGTCGGCAATGGCATGGTATCAGTTGCTGGTTCTCAGGAAGCCGAGTTTGTCCTGGGATATATTTAAAAGTGAATTAGCCGTTCGTTTCGGGGACGAGTCTATTCACAATATCTATGAGTCCTTGACGAAAATCAGACAAAGTGGAACATTGGAAGAGTATATTTACGCGTTCGAGAGTCGCGCAGCCCAGATTCCAGAATTTTCGGATGCCCGCTATCGGGGATTCTTCCTCGGCGGACTAAGGGCGGACTTGCGGGCACAGATGCAAGACACCGCAATAGGGGATTATTCAGCGGCGGTACAGATGGCACGAAAGTTGGACTAGGCATCGGGTTCCACCATGGGCCCGGTGCGCGCGTCGGGGGGAGCGCAACAGGCTGGGGGTACGTTCGCCGGCGGGTATTCTTTCAGCAAACCAGCGCACAGCGTGAAAAACACACGTGTGCCGGTCAGTGTTATGCCGAGGCATCCAACAACCAGCAGTGGGACAACGGGAAGCTCGCAGGCGTCCTCTAATTCCCGAGCTTTCCGGCAGATATCTGATGCGGAATTTCAGAGACACCGAGCAGCAGGTACCTGTGTCAGGTGCGGCCAACGGTATACACCCATGCACCGCTGCCCTCAAAAGGGGCTGAATATTCTGATTGGTGAAATGGAAGATAATGACGAAGGGGAAACAGGCCTGAGGATGACAGAGTGGAAGAAGCTGCTCAGGGGAAGGAAGATGAATCAGAAAAGAACATACAGCTTTCTGTACTGACATCATTTGGGTTCGACGGACCACAAACTATGAAGATGAAGGGTGAGATTCAGGGGGAGTCGGTGATAATAATGATTGATAGTGGCGCTACCCACTGTTTTATTTCAGACAAGATACTCCAGCATATCAAGTGGCCTGTGAAGCAAACATCCAAGTTTGCAGTTATTTTGGGTGATGGATCGAGAGTTAGGGCTCAAGGGCAATGTGATGACCTGCCAGTCAACATTAATTTGGAGGTTTATCCTGTTACTTGCTACGTGTTTCCGCTGAGCAATGTTGATGTGATTCTGGGGGTTTCGTGGCTCGCCTCTTTGGGAGAAGTTCAGGCAAATTGGGCCCATTCTACCTTGAAATTCTCATGGAATGGAAGACCGCAGTTGCTGCGTGGAGATCTCTCACTCTGCCGTCGCGATTGTAGAAGTCGCCAGCTGCAGATTCTTTCGGACGGAGATCAAGGGTGGTGGTTATGGCCTATGCAAGGAGAGCCAACAACCAACAAATTTGGACTTCCAGATGCAATTTTGGGGCAGCAAAGAGATGAATTGAAGAAGGTTATTGCTGAATTCCCGGAGATAGCTGAATCCTTATCTAGTTTACCCCCCACACGAGCATAGGATCATTGGATAGAGCTGTTACCAGGAACACAACCGGTGTCAGTTCGTCCCTACAGATATGCAGAAAGATGAAATGGAGCATTTGGTAGCAGAGATGTTAGCAGCGGGAATAATTCAGCCAAGTAATAGCCCTTATTCAAGCCCGGTGTTATTGGTTAAAAAGAAGGATGGGTCATGGAGATTTTGTGTGGATTATCGGGCTCTGAGTGCAGTGACCGTGCCGGATAAATACCCCATACCAGTGATCCAGGAGCTACTGGATGAGTTGCACAGGGCGACTTGGTTCTCAAAGCTAGATCTTCGGGCGGGATATCATCAAATCAGAGTGGCTCGCGCCGATATTCCAAAAACAGCGTTCAGAACGCATGATGGGCACTATGATTTCTTGGTAATGCCGTTCGGCCTCACGAACGCTTCAGCTACTTATCAATGTTTGATGAATGAGATCTTTCGACCTCTATTACGACGATTTGTTCTGGGTTTTTTTGACGACATTTTGGTATACAGCCGTACATGGGCAGAGCATATTCAGCACCTTCGTCAGGTATTCCAGATTCTTCAGCTCCATAAGCTCGTGGTTAATCCCAAGAAATGTGTGTTGGGTCGTCGAGATGTGGAATATTTGGGCCATGTCGTTTCGCAGGAAGGGGTTCGTATGGATCCTGCAAAGGTGTCAGCCGTACTACAATGGCCAACACCAAAATCTGCCCGTGGACTGAGGGGATTTCTCGGACTTACCGGCTATTATAGTCGGTTTGTACACAACTATGGAAAGATCGCAGCACCCCCTAACGGAGTTGCTGAAGAAGGAAGCACAAGGTTCGTGGAAGTGATCAACTGAAGCCGATGGAGCATTTGCGGCGCTTCAGCATGCTCTCACTACAGCACCTGTATTAGCGATGCCGAACTTTTTCAGAAGACTTTGTAATTGAATGTGATGCTTCAGGTATAGGAATTAGTGTTGTACTCATGCAACAAGGTCTGCCGATTGCCTATTTCAGAAAGACGCTCAAGGGTCATTTGCTGTCTAAGTCTGCTTATGAGAAGGAGTTGATGGCATTGGTTTTAGCAGTGCAGCATTGGCGCCTGTATCTTTGAGGGAGGCATTTCACAGTCCGCACGGATCAGAGATCTCTCTGCCATTTGTTATCTCAGGCCTTGACCACTCCGGCGCAGAAAAATTGGGCGGCGAAACTGTTGGGCTATGATTTTACCATTGTGTACAAGGAAGGGGGGCTGAATCGTGCAGCTGATGCGCTGTCTCGGCGTGAGGAAGAGGCTGAATTGACAGCTATTTCGCTGCCAAGTTGGATGGACTGGACAAGCTTACAGGCGGATGTGTTGCAAGATCCAAAGCTGAAGGGCGTTATAGAGGCACTACAGGAAGGTCGTCCAGCCCCGAAACACTACATTTGGACTCATGGCGTCTTGTTCTACAAAGGAAGGTTGGTAGTACCGGCAACGCCGAAATGGACTCTGAAACTTCTAACTGAGTTTCATTCCACACCGGTAGGTGGTCATGCAGGGGCTTACAGGACATATCGCAGGTTAGCAACAAATGTTTATTGGCCGCGCATGATGAAGCACGTAACCAAATTTGTCGCAGCTTGTGATGTGTGCCAAAGAAATAAAGCAGAAACGAAGTCTCCGGCGGGATTATTACAGCCATTGCCCATACCGGAGGCTATATGGGAGGATGTAAGTATGGATTTCATTTCCGGATTACCACGCTCTGGAGGGGTGGACTGTGTGCTCGTGGTAGTTGACCGTTTTTCTAAATATGGTCACTTCATGCCCCTACGACATCCATTCACAGCTAGGAGTGTTGCTGAAGTATTCATTAAGGAAGTCGTACGTCTTCACAGGATCCCGCGAAGCACAGTTTCAGACCGTGATCCAGTCTTTTTGAGTTCATTCTGGCAGGAACTATTTCGGAGTTCAGGTACGGTCCTAAAGATGAGTTCGGCATACCACCCAGAAACAGATGGACAGACCGAGGTACTTAACCGATGCCTAGAGACCTACTTACGTTGTTTTTCATCTGAAAGGCCAAAGTGTTGGAGCAAATGGTTGGCATGGGCAGAGTTTTGTTATAATACGGGCTTCCATTCGGCAGCAGGGAGACACCTTTTGAGGTAGTGTATGGGCGCTCACCTCCGAAATTGGCGAGTTTTATCCCAGGAGAGATTAGATTGCAGGCTGTGTTGGATTCCTTACGTTCGCGTGATAAAGTGGTCGCACATTTGAAACTTCATCTGGAAAGAGCCCAATAACATATGATTCGGGAGGCAAATAAGCACCGCCGTGAGGTTGTGTTTGCAGTCAGAGACCGAGTTTTCTTGAAGTTTCGTCCGTACCGGCAGCGCACCCTGTTTGCTGGAAAATGTGCGAAGCTGGATCCACGTTTTTATGGGCCGTTTGAAATTGAGAAACGAGTTGGGGCAGTGGCGTACAAGCTGAAGTTACCTCCAGATTCTCGTATTCATACAGTATTCCATGTTTCATTGTTAAAGAAGGCGATTGGAGAGGAGTTGGCCACGCCCACGTTACCAGCAGATGTTCTAGAAGTTGAGCCACCTTTTGAACCTGAACAGGTGATTGGCAGTCGGGCTATAGACAGAGATGGGGGAGTGGTGCAGCAGGCATTAATCAAGTGAAAGGGGTTGGGCTTGGAGGAAGCTAATTGGTTGGATAGGGAGGACGTGCGAGGCAATTTCCATTCTTTAGCCTTGAGGACAAGGCTGTTTCAGGAGGGGGAGTAATTGATAGAGACGGAGAGAATCGGCCTTGGAGAGTTTTCACCCGAGGCCCCAGGAACGTGATTAATTATTAATAATTGTTATTTGGGTTTAAGTCTTTTACGTTTTTGTTTTATGTTTTATGTTTGGGTCAAAGGCTGCTTTGCACGGGCTTCATACCTGCATGGGCCTTTAGGGTTTCTTGTTCTCTTTATATTCTGTTTTGAGTCAGCCCTGGGGGCATTCGTGAACTTGGTTATTTTGGTGGCCTCAAGTTTGAGGATTATTGAATAAAGGGCGTATCACCTTCTACTTCCATCATGATCAAATAAAAATTTTTGTTGAGTACTGTTATTAGAATATCACAATTACAACCTACCTTTTGGACATCCATGCCCCTAGTGCTCACTGCAACACAAAAAAGTGAACCACCGACATTTGTAGGAGGAACATCACATACTTGTTTACCAGCCATGCTGCAATGGGAGAAAAGGGGCCTTATCTTTCAATTCATGGAAATGAAGTTGAAATTGCCATTCAACATTTATTGCAGATGCAAGGTGAATTAATTAACAAAAAGGGAAATAAATTTTAAACCTTGTACACCGCTGATAACTTTGGGAAGTTTCAGATTCCAACACATAAAGGTGTAATCCAGATAAGACAAGAAAACAAGGTTTCCATGTGGCAACTGAATAACCAATTCCCTGCATAAGAATAAGTTTACAAACTGAATTACAGAATTTGCAGCTAACTTCCAAGGATTTCAAGATATAAACATACCCTCCAAACAAGAATTCTTGCCTCAGTTGCCAGATCTGGTGGATTCCAATTAACAAGACTAGTTTGTAGATGCTCTACTGCAAGTTGCTCATTGCTATGCATCGCAGCATTGAGTAAATTCAACAATTCATTGAGCTTGAAATATCTATTTGGCGAAAAGTGTATGCCAAGGCTTGGGATTTGAACATAAATACAAGTTGACGGATTATTGGGTTGAGGTACCTTCATCTGGGTGGTAAAAGATTTTATATTACTAAAGATACAAACACAACAAATTTTTATGGAAATTCAAAAAATATACCTGATCAGCAATGACAGAAATCCCACATTTATCAATAAGAGAATAAAATTTGTCAGCATCTTCTGAAGAGGAAGAAAATGGAGGTTGAGATCCCCAGTCAAAAGCCTGAGCTGTGGAACCACAATCTACAAAGAAAGCTGCAATATCCCTTCCAGATATATAAAAGCGAGAAAAAAGATTGTGCCTGTGGTCATGGAGCTGGCCATCCTCCTATTGAAAAGAGAACATTTTTTACTGATACAACGTGATATTTAACAAAATCCAAAGACAAAATAAGATACCTTAGTTTTCAATGTGAAATGGCCCAAATCTAACATAAGATGACTATCAATTGCATTGGAGCTCTGAGACTTTATAGGAATGCTAACTTTGGGAGCGTCGAGATCGATATCAAGAGCAAATCTAATAATATGAAGAAGAATTTATATAAGAATAAAAATAACCATTTGTATAATAGAGAACAATCTGGAGGATAAAGAGCTGAAAAGAATTGAAATAAGATTCATATACCTGGTAAAGGATAAATAACTTAAACTTGATCGCACAAATGAATATCACATTTACATCCTTCTACCCATTCAAATATTTATGTCCAAAAATCAGCTTGAGTTGAACAAAAGCAATCAACTTTAATTGTATAATTTAAAATGAAACCGGGATTCTTAAAAACCACATTTTTTAAAAACTCTAAACTTCAAGAGAAACTCCAAACCTAGTGAGCTGTTAACTTTTTCCAAAAGAAGGTTCAAGGGATATGAAAATGTAATCTTCCAGTGACATTCCATAATAAAGGGAAACAAATGTATATAGTAAGTTCTGCAAAATTTCAATCTATTTCGCCACAAAATCTGACTAGAGCAGGACAAGCTACAAACCAAAAAGAATTTTTGCTTAAATCAACAGAAAAACACAAGCTAATAAAGTCACACAAATATAAACTACGAACAAAGCGAAATTCTGGTAATATTTAAGAAGTTTGACGGATTTAGGGGAGATCTAAATTGGAATTAAATGTCTGTTTTTTTTAAAGGGACATGTTTTAGATTGGAAAATAAATTTTTCAAAGTACATAGTGAAATAGAAGATGGTTTTAAGAGAATGGTATTGGAGAATGAGTCATGATGTTCGGATTCATTTTGAGATTATGATATAGCAGCAAACATAGCAAAAAAAAAATCACTTGAGTGAATTATGTCCAGTTAATAAGTAGGCAAAGTTGACCTGCTCTGCTCCTCTAAGACCATTTGAAATTGCTCCTGTGCTTTCCGACTTACTTCTTCGATTTTTTGCTGTACAGTTCAGTAATTGCTCAAAGGTCAGCTTAGCCATAAAACATTATAAAGAAACAAGTCTACCAAGAAGGTCTATGGTTAAGTGTATCAAAAATATTTCTAACTTGCTTTTGGAGATTATATGATGAAAGCCTGGTCAAGAAATAGAGTGGTTCTAGTCAATAAATAATCATAGTACTTTAAAATAATAATTCTCAGAATAACTCAAGGCCTCCTCAGGTATTCAAAACATTAAATCAACTTCGCATATCTAATGTTTTGAGAGTTATGAGATATTTTTTAAGAAAAAAACTATTTAGGAGATTATAAACATCCAATATGATATTTTAAATTATCTCATACACTCCGCCTATATCCTCCTCCACATGCGAGGCTTTGATAGCAGGATCTAGTAAACTATAAGAAATATTACCTGAAGAGCAGCTGCAGTTTCCAATGCAACAGAAGGACAAACAGCATTGCTCCTCCTCACAAAATGTAAAAACCGTTCATAACTTTCCATGAGAACCTGAAAAAGTTTTTATAACAAACCAAATTTTATTTGTATAATTGTATATACACTATAGAATATTACAAGCACATAAATGGTAATTACATAAAAAGAAACAAAATAACAAATTACCGTGACGTTACAAGGAGAAATCATTGCTGAAAGCCTCCAATCTAAACTTTCTCCTGCTGGTGTATGCACAAAAGTAGCTTGCAGAGCATTCACCTTTAGCTCACTGGAGACACTCTATTGCAAAAAACCGAATAGTCACAAACAAAATTGAATGAGCACCAATCATAGTCCCAAGAAGAAAATTCGTGATAGCATGATTAAGAAGACAAACCTGGGCAAGAGATCCTTCAGGTGAAGAGAACCCATAGTATTGCAAGGTTAGATCACAATGTATGCTCTTCTCTTTTAATTTAGTAGCAATGTTCAAATTTTCAAATCTACCACAAACAATGTCCGTGTTGTCAATATTAACTATCCTGGCTGCTGCTTTGCTGATCGACACTACTATGATCATGTAGTGTATCATGCTTTGCACATCCTTCCCTGTCTGAGCCAAATCCTCACCTGGCTGTAAACTTAGGAGATTATTGACTGCTTCCCATTCTTCTTTGGTCAATCTTTCTTCCACTGACCCATATACACTTGAACTTTCATTATCAGGGTCATCCACTGAAGTACTTCCCCTGCATGAAAAAAGAAATATATATTAGGAGAAACATTTAAAAAGCATCCGAACAACAAACTAACATATGATAAAAATAAGTATTGCGTGTAGGTCGATGGCAACAACAAATTCAAACAATATCAAGTGTTCAAGGTAAGACTTCAACCAACTCAACAATAATAGTGAAAGAGCGTGGTTATACTGCTGAGAAAATGAACAGGTTGAGTAACTGATACCAACCATCTTACGGGAAACCAGCTTCTTTTCTTAATCATCCTCAGTTCATAAGCTTCCTTTGATTTTACTAACTCGACCTTTGCATGGGCTAGAAACCTGAATAATGATCAGGAAAAAGAAATGATTCTATTCAATGCTTGAAATTACAGAGGTCTAACAACCAAGCCAGTCGGGAAACTCAACCCAAAGTGGAAACTGTGAAACTTGAACAATAATAAGCATCAGAACTGAAATAGCATGTATTCAGACTATCACCTAAAGCATTGATAAGAGAAGGCAAGAATGCTCATGCAGCAAATGTACTAAACTAGATGTTTACTAGTCACGACCTATGCTGGGGAATGAAACCTAAATAATGATAAAAATATATGCCGATTCTATTTAATTCTCGAAAATACAAATCAGGTGTCTAAACAAGCAAACCAGTTGGGGAGACTCAAAGAATAATAAGCATTTGAACCTTAACAGCATGTATTCAACTATCACCTTAAACATAGATAAGAGAAGGCAAGAACGCCCGATGCAGCAAATGTACTAAACCACATGTTTATTTGTCCACATATATATAACAATGGCACAAACCCAAATGGAAACTAAGTTCCACTCACAACCCATGTAACAAGCTACACCAATTAAGTCTAGAACAATTATTTTATAAGAACCATCGTTTTATAACCATTCATCAATAGTTGCTCCCAGATTGGGTAAAAGTTCATTTATACAGTCTCTTTATTTCAAGGCTCTAGATTTAGGAAAGACCGGATTTTATTCTGTAAACCTCCACATTCAATCAAGTATAACAACCTATACACAGCAAACTTCAAGTACATACCTCCACAATAGAATAACTTTTCCATCAAGGTCCTTTTCAATTTCCTTTAGCTCGGAATCATCTATATCTGATCCTTGCAGTGAATCAGCATAGAGTTGAACATATCGTCTACGAAGATGACATAGATGCTGGATATGTTGCCAAGAAAACCGATAACTGGAACAGAAAAATAATAAAACAACTTACTGCTAAATTATGTAGGAAACATCATGTTACATTGAAAACTCCAATAATTATACAATACAACCGCAAGTTAGTCACCAAGATGAATTATGGATACTCTAGACTAAAAGACTGAGAAGTATGGATAGCTCTTAGTATTACTGGAATTTGTGATGGAAATAAATAATTCTTTGAGACACATATACACTCAATGTACCTATATGTTTCTACGAGTACACATCATGATAAACATGGTCAAACCAAATGTTTAAAAAAAGATTCAAATAATAGAAACAAATAGTTTTTACCCTAACACTTGTGTATGTATAACTAAATCACACTCAATAACAAATAATTCTATTAACAAGGAGAAATGTCATACAAGGGATGATTCATCCTCAAAAGATACAGATCATCCTATCTAGGCAATGCAACTGGAGTCACTATTATCGGACATATAATATGCTTACATTCATTCCAACTCAACTCTATTCCACCTCAGATATTCTTTTCAGTCCTGAACCATCGATCCTTTCCAGCCAAAGAGACCAACACAATTTAAAATGATTGGCCATAAAAAACTTCACTCTAAAAATTTGGACTAGCTATATCCGTGTCGGTTCTGACTAATCTGTCTCAGATGTCACCCACAAAATGGAGCTTAAAAACACTGCATATGTTCAGTTTCAGCTCTTAAAATGTCATTGCTAGATAGTAATTTACAAGCATCCATGTAAAAAAATGTTAGAATATTTATGGTACATAAGTAGATCGTCTTTAATTTACTAATTATAATAAATTGGTCATCTTTGTATAAATAAGTGGTTATATACAACACAATATACAGGTTTTCTCTACTTATGTTTTCATTCAATATGTTTCAATAACATGGTATCAGAGCACCCGATTGTTGAGGGTTTAAAAGATTGAAACTTCTTGATTTATGATTTTGAAATTAGGGTAGAAATTAGAGTTTTAGGGAAAAATGGTAGCGCTCATCGCTGCATCCACGGGCCTCCACTGCCCCACCATCAGCTCCCCCAGCCACTTGTTGCCTCTGTCCCTACGCACTTTGTGTTTCTTCAGTCCATTTGTTTTCTCAACCCCACTATCTTTTGTCCACTTGTGTACTATTTGGATCAATATCAGATAGATACTGAATTTTGTTTTAGTAGACGTTCACACATGTACTGTCTGAATCAATATTGGATCGATGTCAAGTAAGAAGATTGCATCATCTTATGTTACCATCTAAGATACAAATTGTTTTTAATGTTGTTGGGGTTGTTTGTCTTTTTAACAAGTTGGGCATGATTAACATCTATGCTCCAACATGAGGGGGAGTGTAAGAATATTTATGGTATAGAATATATTAAGTAGGGTAGTGATTATAAGATCTTGTTGGGAGGCAGGATTCAGAGTTGGGAGTCAAGAGTGGAGTTCGACCGTTGGTGTATCGCCGGTGGAGACGCGAAGAGCCTCGATGGAGTCTGAGTCTTTTTTATTTAATTAGATTTAAATTAAGTTATTTAATTTTTGGTATTGCAATTATTTATTTCCTTGTTTAGTCGGGTTATTTTGGATATTTAAGGAACATTTATATCCCTAATTTAGGGTTAATTTGGATTAAGCAATAAAATATTTATTTTGGGGCGTAATTACGTTGTGGGCACCAGGCACATTCAAACATGTTTTGGCTTCACCGTTCATATCAGGTCTTTTTTAATTAGTGTATTTACTATTTAGAATTGGTAAATCATCTTTAATTTACTGCCTAGAACTGATTGGAAATCTTAGTATAAATATGTTGTCATACAACACAATACACATATTATCTCTACTAATATTTTCATTCAATATGTCTCGATAACAAAAAAAATACCTCGTCTTTTGCTGCAACCCAGCTTCAGCAGCATAACGCCACCACAGGGCTACACCCTCTCTAACCGGCACCACAGGCCTTAAATGAGATATTTCGACACGTGCTTTATAAGCAGTTATGGCCTCCATAAGTTTAATCCAGTCATGATATTGAGCCTGAAATGAGGAGCAAATCATTTAATACTTGCTACATATGTTTACTGTATGATACAAGAAAATGTTATAACTTTTTTGTTTTTGTTTTTTTGAATAAGTGTACATAATCTTAAACACACACACCCACTCACACACTCAGATGTCCCCATGGGAGCTCGAACCTATGACCTCTCAGTCACAGGCAAGGTGCTTTAACCACTACACCCCGAGCGAAGGGACAAAAAAATGTTATAACTTACAAACATTATGTGTCCAAAGGCTTTGGGAATACCGTATAAAACAAAACAAACACTGCCTAGTATCTAACAATATAAATGCAGGAAGGATTAAATCTCTGTCCATCGAAAACCACTAGGGACCCAAGTTTAGTAATTGCTTATTGTAGATATACTAACTTTAAAAATATAGTCCGAGATGTTAATAGACTTTGTGCTTTTTAAATCATTCGAAACAAGAAGGAAATGAAGATAAAAAGTGCAGAAGTGTTAATTATGCCATGAAATACCTAAATAATTTTTTTTAAAAAATTAGGAGTGGTTTAGAACTCTTCCTCACCTAGTTTCAATTTGTTTTGCAATCACAAACATTAACAACATATATCCACAGTACAGGAAGTTCTTTATAAGAAATTTTACCTCTGTAATTGTCAAAGAAACATCTGCAATGACAAATGAAGCCTTTTCATTTGGAACATTTGAGTCTTCTCTTTCCTTATTTCCTAGACGATGGTACTTAAGAATTCCATTAATGGGTGAAACTAAATAGCTCCGTTCCTTTGCCCAAGGTGACACTGAATTCCCATTCTTTGAGTATTCGTCAATGCCATCTTGGAAAATCTACGGTAGTATACAAAGTCACAAAGGGCAAATAATGTGAGAACTTAAGCACGAGAATATGAGAAGGGAAGACCACAAATAGCTTCAAACAAAGCATATACCTCAACCCACTCTTTAGGAATAAGATCCTCCCACCCCTTGTTTAACTTCCAGGGATCACAATCAGTATCATGGTACACAGCAAGCCTTTCGAGTTGCAATGACTATTATAATGGAACCATGCAATAACAAACTAAACCAGTTACATCAAGAATATTCAGCACCACTCATACTCCAAGGCATGCTATTATTCACATATCTTTTTCAGAGGGAATTACTCGTGTATCTTTTGACAATGTAAATCTGTGTTTCATTGTCATGGTAGCATTTAAAAAGCTAGATGTATCACAATCCCAGCATGGTACTCGCATAATTCTTAACTTTCAAACTATTTTCTAACTCTGTCTACAGCAATATCCGCTGGTACATATTAAACGTTTAAATCAGACTATATAAAATAAAAGAAAGGTCAATGTTAGAAGGAAAACAATGAAGCATACCTTGCGCAATTTATCTAAAGCACCACTCGTGTCAAATGTTTCATTGCCATTCTCATCCATCGTAAAAGCAGCAAGCTTCGCCAGGGTCATGCCACAAGAGAATGGATGCCCTAGGTTGCTGTACGAAAATAAAATGAAAGTTATGTAGATAGCAAGTCATTAGTTATGTTACAGATATTAAATAGTGAAATGAAGTCCAGGAAATAAATGATAAAACTGTTCACAAACTCCATATAAAAACTAACCTAACAGAGTCCTGGTATCTAATGTGGACATTGCTAATGGAAATCTTAAGATTTCCAATTATAGTAGAGATTAGTGAACCTAGCCAAGAATTTGTAGCAGGTGACTGCAAAAAAAACAAGAAAATATAAATACTACAAAAAAAACAATGAATTCCTGAAACTAGTTGATGCTTCAGAATTCAAAAATGCAAATACTGAGATGGCAACAAAGATATCAAGAAGGTGAGAGAGAACTTGTGTGTAACTAATACTATGGAATCAAAGATGCAAATCAAAATGTCAGAAGAAATATTTTTCTCTAAAAAAAATTTATTAGATTAAAGATAGGCACATAAAATGGACAGGAGTTTCAACATGTTGAGATAGATTCCTCTCTATTATAATTTTTTTTTATCTTTCTAGACCCAACTGAACGGACCAGCAAACAATAGGCACAATGGGTCTCCAAAGATCCTTTCCTCTAGTCTCGATGAACCTCTCCAAATCAATCATAGATAGTTCTGAATGAGAATTTGGGTACACAAAAACCAATTCAAGCTCAGTCAGTAAAATGCGAGGAAAATTGTGTATCCGTGTTACAAAATGTTGCCCATGCAGCAGACACCAACAAAGAGCGAAGGATAACAATACGTATCATGCCATCATACCAACCTTTTTATCTTTTGGGATATGGAACAGAAAGTTTTATTAGTAAGGTTGTGTCCCCAAAAGGTGTCAAAAAACTGGTTTCAAGAAAGATAAACAACTAGTGAAAGAGGAAAGGGGAAATAAAACTTGAAAAGGCAATAAAAGGGCATATCTCAGACATATAATAAGGGGCTTCATATGTTATAACTGGATAAGAGAAATCAAATTTCACGTACAGAAAACAGAAAATTGCTGCCAACAAGCTGTAAAAAGGTAGGGCTTTATCCTAGGATGCATGTAGCATGATCTAGGAAAATAAGATGAACCAGAAGCAGCAGTGATGTTAAACAAGTACATGAACTCCATGTGCGCCATAAAAATATGAACTTCCAGAAAAACATTGCAGAGTGCATCTCATACATTTTCTGGCTTTGATCTTGCTACCGCTTCAAGGGTTGCTGATTCTGCTTCCTACATAATATGGCAGCAATATTATTGAGAAGATATATCAAGTAAGATATTGATATTACATAAGAATTAGGCAAAAAAATGAGTTAATGCATTTATATAGAAAATAAATGTTTTGAGCAAAGAATGTGATAGGGAGTTTTGAAGTTCTTTATATATATATATATATATATATATATATATAGATAGATAGAGAGAGAGAGAGAGAGTAATGATCATATAAGAATAGTTTTTAGTATGAGAAATGAGAATAAATCTCAGCCTTTGATTTTGTGATTTCAACGCTCATGATCTATTTCACTCCGTGTGCAGTTTTCCTCGATTATCCTGCAGTTTTGCAAAATTAATATTATTTTTGTAATTTTAGCTTTTTTTTTAAATCTGAAATAGTATCTCATCATATTTTTTATTCCTTTCTTCGTGCATTGATTTCTTCTTCCTTCTTCGTTCGATTTGATTTATATTTCTTATGTCGATCAGATTTTTTTCTTTGTTTCTGGATTTTGCATTCATGTTCGGTCTCGACTTTGTTAATTGTGCATGAATATAGTTTAAAAAAATTGGTTTATTCAGATCGACGTTCATTTTTACTATTATATAGTGCATCTTTAGTGTTAACTTTGTGCATTTTTGTATCTTACAGGTTCATTTATTCTAAAGTGTGTTGATGAAATGAAGCATTTTAAGGGCAGAGTTTTTAGAACAATTGATGTTGGTATTGAGTTTTATAGAGACTACGCTCGTGTTGCTGCTTTGAAGAAGATGTTTAATTTTTTTTAATTCGTATTTATGTAAAAAATGAAGTAAATCGGGCTAAAAATGAAGTAAATCGGGCTAAAAATGCAGGTTGCTATTTGTGTTTGAGTATTTTTACAGTTTTAGCCTTTTAAAGGCTAAAACTGCAGGATATTGAGGTAAAAATGCCGCGTTTTTTAATTTGCTGAGAATGAATCATGTTCGTCAATTTGATGAGATGGACGCGCGAGGTCTATTCTTATTTCTCATAGTAACTCCTATTCTCACCTGATCACTACCCTATATATATATATATATATATATATAGTTGTATTCAAATTTGAACTATATGTCCTGAATGAACAATGACCATATATCCAGCCATTCATTTTAATATTTGGACGTCCCATAATGTGCCACATGTCATTTTTTAATTAATTTTTGATAGGAACAGAACCCAAACACGTTATCGTGCCCAAAATAAATAT